>MNPL01004361.1:0-22297 GCA_002081605.1 Tropilaelaps mercedesae
TATATATATATATATATATATATATATATATATTTTGCTCATGTTGACTTAAAAGAAATACGTATTATTATCCTACAACCTGTAAACGTTGTATATTTATATATATATACAGGCAAAATTGTCTATTGTCTTCAGTATCGCTCCATTTTGTACACACTGTACGCAATAACAGACAAGTAACTGCATCGCTGACGACGTCCAGTTGCGAAGCATTCTGTCTTCAGGTGGTTTAGCTACTATCTGGCTAAGAAGAACTATTTTCGCGCTGCCTTCTATTGGGACCTTCTGCATGAGCAGGTTAGTTTCGTTGCTGTTTCGGAGAAAAGATTTTCACGCACCAGACCGATAGTGTGTGCACCAGTATCATAGATCAGTGTCTTTGGTATAGCGGTAAGCCAAACGCTGGTGTTTCCTGTTCGTCGAATCGACCACCATCTTCCCGTGCACTGTACGTAGACGCCGTTCTCCACCTACAAGGGGGCATTTAATTTCCCTGACAGCTATTACTGTTTGTGGCAATGGTGTGACCCTGTGGTTCGGCCTGGCTTAAATAATGACTCACGCCTGATATAGTCACCAACTAGCAGCGGGATGAGAAGCACGGTGGACGGCAGATTAGTGAAAGCTTTGTTTGCTCGGTTTCATAGTTTTCAAATGGCTATTTTTAGCTAATGCAAACCGCCGACGTAGGCCGTATAGTGCACATCGCCGAAAACAGAGGTTGTTGAATGTTTCGGGATGGTACCTCCATTGTTGCCTTTGCTGTGGTCATTGCCGCACCCGCACCTTCTAAGTTGGCGGTGCCCAAGGATGGCTTCGCGACGACGTATATATGTAAATGTCGTTGCGCAATCGGCGTTTCTGATGTGTAGATGTTTTTGCCGTTGCGGTCGTCGTTTTCATTGGTGCTGTTTCCCTGTTGCTGTGGTCAACTAATCGGTTGCGGCGCTAAGACGCTTACAATCCGGCCTGGCCAACAGACAAGGCTGTTTGCGATGTATGGTTGACAATGTAAACGTAAAAGGAGGATTCAGCTGTTAACTACAGGGTTCCCAGTTAGTAACAGACCATTCAGTTGTCGTGTAGAAAGCATGCCGTTGTTTTGCTCGTGGGAAATAAACATGAAGTATAACGTGTCGGTAGATGGGCACTCTGCGCAATCTGAGAACAACACTAGTAACGATGGACGCAATGGACATCATTTAGGCACCTTACACCAATATTTAATCTGAGTCTAACATTTTTCTGTGTGTCGTAAATCAGGCTGACTCGACGTGAGTTTCCGCGGTTTTATTATGGACTCAAGCCAAACTTGCGTGTACGTTCCGGTCCTCAACATGGTCTACCACTTCGAGGCATTGCGCCACTGGCTAAACTCTATTGCTAGTTTCCTTGTGAACTAGCGGAAAAGATAGAAAATCTATCGAAGCAATTATGCGTTTTTGGATTTCTCACGATTATTTAAGTCCGGACGCACGGTTACTCATTTTTAATAAATGAAATTAAGTGGAGGTTCCTTTCAAATACCACTGTTATTTGCTAATAAATGTGCTTATTATTTATTCCTGCATTATAGTTATAGAGTATTATAAGCTGTCTCCGTTTGCATAGCATCAACTAGATCTCACCGAAACTCTTATAGTGTTAGTGAGGCGCTCGAAAAAAACTCTGAAATAGAAAAAAACCTGCATTTTAAAACACACACCTCTTATAGAATTTGCTGTCAACCTAGGCGACTAAAATGCGTGCTTTAGGTACTATAAGCTATATTCTCATCTCAAGACAAAAATGAAAAAAGAAACAAAAAACCTCTTAAAAAATGTTCATTATGAAAAACGCGTGATTTCTGCTTGCTGTTTTGTGTCTTCGAATCGACCCTAGACGCGAACTGGGCTTATGGTGTCATCGCAGTGTGAGGAACAGGTTGAGAAGCATATCACTAGGTATTGTCAATTTTCATATGAGTACGGAATTAACGGGGTTACTCATGGAAGCTACGTTACGGCTACGACACAAGTCACTGCATCACGGGATGTTCGTAATCCATGATTCACAATATAGCAATAGAGCGTTACTGTTTCTCTGTAACGATCATGACAACTCGCGGTGAAACATTATTACTAGTTATAATTATAGAACTAGATCACAGAAAACACTATCTCAAATCTTTCAGCAGCTCAGGCTACTTTCTACAGAAGTACGGCCGCTTGCATGAATTTGTAAGCTACATATTTGTGAATATATGGTAAATTTCGAGAATAGGTTTAGTAGCAATAAGTTACTGCTTATAATTCCGGTTTAGCGCACGCTCAACGTATCGACTAGTTTCGCAGCTTGTTCATTTGAAAGATGTTTGGGCAGCGAAAAGCTTCCCACGAACAAGCAAAGACAACTAGAAAATTACTAATGTACCACACATGCAGGCAAATAAAATGTTTTCCAAAACGCATGAATGAAATTTTACTGTACATGGTAGTAATATTCCAAATAATCTTACTAGATTACACAATGCAATGTCTTGTTCAATATATGAGCTCTCTAGGTAGTTGAGCTCGGTGACTTAGTACATTTACGTACGCCTATGTGTCTCCCCCGGTCGTTGCGCATTTACATTTATAGGATCCTTCTTGCAATGTAATACAAAAAGCGGTATAGAAAACGTTAACTGTTAGCTGAGATTAGTTTCTGGGTGTAATACGCTTGTAGACCCGAATCACGACTCAACTAGCGACGACATGCGACCAGATTTTAATCCGATTGGCAACCATTTTTTAATACAAAATTTACCCAGGAATGAAGTTTCGGTAGAGTTTTGATCTTCTGGCCGAATTTACGTCGCATTTGTTGTTCTGAAATTACCGGTGGCTACATATAATATTCCACAAAATGTACAAGAGTTAAACCGCTAAGGGCCATTCATATGGACTCATCATATGTCTAAACCCATGAAGGCGCTGTCAAACCCGCAAGTCTCTCTTTGCTTCGTCGTATACGAACTCGCCTATGAATACAACATGGTTGCATGGCTTCAAAGTGATCATACCTTCAGAGTGATGAGACTTTTGGTCATATGGGCCATGAACCTCTAAACATTCGAAATGCATTTCGAAATTGCGCGGTCGAGCCGCTTCTACCGCAGTCGCTGGTTTTGCAATTTGCTTTCCCGTCAATGCGTGCATGTTCTTTTGTTTTGCTTGTAAGAGAGCAAACAGGCAGATACCTCCCTAGGGAGGCTAAAACTTTGCTTGTGGGGGCATATAAGCAATAAGAAAATGTGGTGGTGTTGGATATGTGATTTGAAAGTAGGTCGACATCGAGAGATGGTTTCCGGCTAAAGTAAATGGCCCCGGCTTTCATAGAATGTACATGCTTACACCATTCCTATAAGATAACGTGGCTTGACTTTCCCGTGAAATGGTCAAAAAGTGCGGGTTCACAAGCTTAACGACTTTTAATGATTTCAAAATGATTCTTAAAACGGACGAGCTTAACAGGCGATTCACTTATCCGTGCATCCTCATTTGAATCACTTGGTGTTTGTTTTTTCTTTCATTTGGAGTCGAAAGTAGTTTCCCCAAGAAAGAGCCCAAGTCAACAGGCGATCAAACGTTTCAGCGACAACACACAAACATCTAATATTTTTTTAAAGCTGACCATCAGCCACATTTAACGTCCACGGTAGCAGTTTTTGCATTACTTCGTATGACGGACCCCATATAAATGTAAATGTGCACCGGCGGGATCGAACCCGTGCACCTACGTATGTCCTCCAGTCGCAAGGCGCATACGAATGCACCAAGCCACCGAGCTCGACGACACACAAACACCTATTTCCAGTTAGCTCACTCTGTTTTGTTTGGCAACTGCTAGACTATACGTAATATTTCCTAAAACTTGGGTAGAAGCGTAGGAGAAATTTTGAACAACTCAAGCAACAAGCGAAAGGGATACCGATGGGAACTTCAATTGAACTGTCACCGGATGTGGTTATTAACACCTTGAACTGGCAGACCTGATCAACATCGATGAACTTCACAGTTTTTATCGACTTACGCTTAGCACAAATACGCATATTGTTAATTTCAAGGTTCTTTATTTTGATTGTTTGTCCCAGTGTTAAGGTGCACTTGAGGATGTTCAACATCGATTCACTAGCCTGGGTGAGTGAATATTCACCACTGTGAGTTAAAATTTTGCTTACGGTAGATTCAGTGGCTGATTCGCTTAACAACGAATCGTAAACGTAGAACCTTCGGTGCAGATAATTTTCCTAAGTTTTGCCAAATATTTAGAAAAGATGATTTCGCACAAGTATGTATTCAATCTGGTGTTGATAGTCTAATTTTTGTGCTTCTTTCCTTATTTGCGATTTCGAGGCTGCAGCCCAGCCACGATTCGGGGATCGTCTTAAATTTAAGAGGGTTGTGTGCGTTACCAATTACGTGATTCGCTAGGACATTCTTTCATACTTAGCAGATTTAAAAGTCAGTAAGGCGTCTTTTTGTCTTCTCATTCCCTCTTCTGCTTATTCCCTTAGGTTTTCATTATATTAGTATATAGAAAACAAACTACCAGGCGCATGGGGTCATCTGCTCCACAGACTGTATTCCATAAGGCATATAATCATTTTAGTATTTCTATAAGCAAAATTCAACTAATTGAATTCATAATGAGACGCTGTTTTCCGACATGTTTTTATTCAATATGTTGGACATTAAGAATCAATCTTTTAAGGCGGTGCAGGCTATTTTTTTGTTAGCGGGTTTGAAAAAAGTCACGTTATATTCTATTCTCTCCGGTGTCCTCTTGCTCCAACTACTACCCTGTTCTCTTGGCCTAGATTGGTGTTCTGTGAAACTCGCCTGTGGGGACTACTTCCCCTGAGACAATCGGTCGAACTAGTTTCTTAACAAGCTGGCACGTCAGGTCGTCCACCGGCCCATTGCGTCTACTGAGAATCTGCTCTGTATTGCCTTTTCACTTGGCACCGTCTCGAATTGTGCTCTGCCCACGTCAACTTCTTTCTGCGGCAAATAAGAACTACTGTTACTGTTCAGTGTACTGCGCTGGTTTTCTTCTCTAGTCGTACCAATAGTAGCTAGCAATAGTACAACCTAAAGTGCAGCAAGAACGTCAATTCGAGTTGAGCTGTGCAAGAAGAAAGGCAGTCAGGAGTGAAACGTCGCGGTCTAACCTACCGATACTGGTGTCATGGTACGCTCTACCTCATGTCCTGGGAAAGGGTTCGGCGCCACAGAGTAAAACGCAAAGGAGTTGTTAGCGGCCATGGGGGAGGGTGTTATATTCGAAGCGGCATTGCGACCTACACTATTGCGTCCCTGCTTACACACTGAACGTACTAGAAAGCGTGTTTAAAGCTTAGATTAAGGAGGCTTTGGGTGAGCAGATGGGATTATGTACGCTTGATCGGACTGAGGACCGCGTCGATGGAAATCTCTTCCTACCAAGCCGATTGAAGCAAGCAATCTAGCTAGGCTCCTCGCCTGTCTATTAAATCCGCAAGTGGGCTTCGGAGATATCCAGTCAAATTCACACTCGTATTTTGACCATTTCGCTATTAGCATGACGGAAGGTAACTAAGCAGGTTACATCGTTGCATATTGTACTATTCTTTAAACATGGTGCACATACATGACTGTAAATACTACTCCATGCATTCGTGAGTGTATCAAGTATTTGCTTGTCGTTGTCATACCTAGGGAACGCTCGATTAATTGTTACTCGAATAGAACGAAAAAATGTGATGGGTTCGAACTGTACACGCCATAGGTACATACCCAGATGATTAAATAGTCCTTAAAAAGCCTCCCATTTCTGGCTAATTATCTTCAACGTCCGATGTGCTTAGAGAATGGTAAATAATGCGTAAACGATATCAATGTGTGCGTTCATTCACACGTCTTCTATCTCTTAACCAATTTGCCAAGGTCTTAAAACTTCTAATAATATTACTTTAACCGAGGGTGCCGGTAGCCGAATAGCAGCCCGTATCATTCACCAAATTGATAACTGTTATATAAAGTAATGATCTTTTTCTCTTTTAGATCAACGCGTAGTTGGAGCGGAAAGATCTTGTAAAAATACTTGCTTTTTTTGACTCATAAATAAAATTGAAATCTTATGCTAATCGGCAAGTATTTAAAGCTGTTACTCTAAGCTTACAAGTTACCAGTCACATAATTACAACAAAATTTAATGTCAGCTTTTTTCCATTTAGTTTAGGTTTCAATCTTTAGACTTATTGTTATGCCTTAAAGTATATTGAAGCCCGGCTATTTTCATCATTAAATTATAATAATTTCATTACTTATTTATGATATCCAACTTATGTTATCTGCTCGCCAGGTGCGTCGCGACATGTACATCACCTTCATCAAGTTTGTGTATACATGTCTGCATACGATCAAGTGTGTTGGTGGATACTTGACTCGTCCACGAATGTACACGCTTGCGGCGACCTTAAACTGGTTCGTTTGTCGCTGCCTGGTTATGAAGAAGATTATTGTTGAAAACCTTTGAGGTCACGGTCCCTTGCCTATGTTTAAAACACTGACAAAGGCCTGGGCATTTCTGTACAATTATCGTCGTGATGTTTTTCTGGCAGCGTGATGTAGCGTCATTATAGTCGAATATGACTATATTTCAGAATCATTTCAGAAAACAAAAAACGGATAAAGATGAATTAAGTCAAGCAGAAATGACTGCTCCCGTTGGCTGTCATCGTCTCATCAGTCGTTATTGCTGATGCTGCTGACTGCCTCACAATGTGTAGAACGCTGCACCCAACTTGTCGATTAGATTTGTATCAGCCACAACGTGACTTTCCGTGTATCGCTAAAATAATTGACTGATGTTTTCAAAGAGCACTGTTCGTTTAGTACAGATGATTCATGACAACAAAAATCTAATTACAATTTTACACTTAAGTACAAACTACTAATTAATAAATATGAACATGAGGAAGTTGTATTGCTACATTACAGAGCCCATACTTGACAAATAATAGTTCTGACTCAGATGCCCATAAATAGCACTATTAAATATTATAGTGCAGTCATCAGAAATTTGCATATAAACTTCTGCAAATAGATTTCGCATATGTTCAGTTACTTTTGCTAAACAAAGCACTCCCGAACCACTCTTTGCAAACGAAGTCAAATATTAGTGGCGTAGATAATTCAGCTGCGTTCGTGTCTGAAACTGATCATCCTGCTTGATATCGATTTGACCTGCAATAGGCAATGCTTTGACTGCTACTGAGGTTTCTAAAACTACTCGTTTCAGTTGATTAGACATGATACTAATATTAGCTCTTGCATTAATGTAAGGAAATAATTTAGGAATCGCCTTTTTCAACAGCTGTCCGTCCAAAAATATCATTCTTTCCTAAAATTATCATTATCATTATTATTGTTTTTATTATTTCGGGACTTTTAGATGCGGTTCCGCTAATATTGTTAATTGGAAATTAAGAAAACGTGTGAAGAATGATAGTAATTATAATCAACACCGCGTGTTGTTTATTAATAGTTAGCACCTAATTACGGTAGCAGCGTGACTCGACGTGTTCTTAGCACCCCTTAGTGATTAATGTAATGTTCTTTCACGACCTTCTTTATAACCGCATTACATCCGTTCACTCTCATACTCTAAAGGCGATTAACTATGTTTATTTGGCAAACATATAGCAGTCATTTTTTAATATTAAAAAGTTGCTTAACCATCCGAAGAGCGTCCTGACAGTCATAGGATCACGTACAAGTCGTACAAAAGGCCGAAACATTACAAACATTTAGCAATTAAACCGGTTTTACCAAGACTACTTAGAAGAACTGCTAATTTTTCTAGATAATGTCAACTGTTGACCTTGTGATCCAACTTTGATGGTATATTTGGACAGTTTAATTTATCAAATCGTCAGGACGTAATACTGCATTGATGTTGTGGTAATAAGGTCAAATACCAAGTTTTATTTAATGATAACACATAACATGCTACATAAAGATACTTAGATTATAACTTTAATAATATTCAAGAGATTTTGCGATACATTTGTCTCTATAACCTTTTTGCTTAAATAAAAGGCATATTGAACCGAATCGTTAACAATAATAATAAGCTTCTTGGTTTTTCGAAAGCATCCACACGGAAGAGACTATGAATCTACGACTCTTACAACAAATAGAAAATACTTTACCTGTTTTTTACGTGAAGTAATATAGCTAGTTTTCCTTCACTAGTTAACAGTTTCCAACAAGTTTACTTGAATCGAGGTCCCCGGAGTTTGGCGAAAACCAGACCATCATACGTGTCTCACACAACTGTGGTCTAAGATCTCGCAAATATGCGCCTTCCTTATGCGCAAAAGTGATCCTAAGATATTTTTTGTGTTACGGTTGGGGAAGCTCAGTGTAGACAACAGTCCAAACGGACATTGTCTGTGTGGGCAGAACTTCATAAAGTCACGTTTTATGCCACAGAATGCTTGTTCGCGAAATGATATATACATGATAACTTGCCTTTTTCTTGCAAAATAAGAGCCAGCTTTTAACACTTCCAGATCGCTATCTTGTATAAGCTTTTTCTTAGAATAACATTTTCCTGTACTCGTATAACCATCAAAGCTCTTTCGAGATGTTCTCGAGATGCATGCCAGCGCAGTGTCTCACTTATAGTTTAATTAGCATCTTTGCCATGACACTTCAATTTCAGTTATAATCATTCTTCACTGTGTATTTGAGCAGTATACCATTTCTCACTATCACCAACAATTGCCTCACTCTGTACTATCATGCTTACCAGTCTTCTTCGCACCATAGTCTACTCGTTTACTTCGATTACCGTTAATTTTCTGTTTCACTGCTTGTAAAAAAAGTCAAAGACAGATTATCGTCATATTATATTATTAATTTGAATAGCAGTTTAGATAAATGCACTCGTTGGTTGTGACCAATTTTGTAAACGTTTATACGCATCACGTTGCCATGGAGGAAATACTCGTAGCACGAGCCATATCTATCACAAGGTTTTTAAAGTAATCCGAATAGGCGATTTCTCAAAGAGGGTTCCAAATAAAAAGTTATATTCCTTCATTCCATCGAATAGCAAACACTACCTTTCGAGTATTTGAACAGAACTGACACGAAAACGAATCAAGATGCCTTATTATACGATTACACAAGATGATCGATAATTAAAGCAGCTCCTTTCCTGCGCTCCCTGTGTGTATTTATACAATTTCGAAGGCGTTTATCTCTTTAAAATGACGTGACCCAGAAAGCGTCGCAAGCATAACAATTCTACATAGCCATGACGATTGACAAATATTGCTAAGTTCGATTCACCGAAGCCGCGCGTCAAATCTCGCGTGGACGACCAGCCATTGTTATTGCAGATGGGACGTCCATAATATTTTATCCACGACAAGAACAATCTTCGCGTTGTCCGTTAGAAGCTTTAAGGCGTTCAAATTGAGACAAGGTTCGGTATATAGGATCGCAGAATATCAACTAGCTTGCCAGCTCTTAGATTCAACACTTCGATATTGCCTACGCCGTACACAGCGTTGCCATGTTTGTGTTGTCTACGTTTGTAACGAAACCGCAAAAAGAAGATTGTTACCATCATAAACCTGTATGAGTAACTATGCGCTGAAAATTGACAAGGGTTAAAGTTGGATTCCGATTCTCCGTTTTTTCGAGGCGATAGAGGTGCGTTGTGACGTGCAGGCAAACATCTATATCTTCAGATAACACAACGCTTGTAATGACACTCTTAGATCCAATGAAGCCGAGATTCACACGATTTACGCCCGCGGTGCTCCTACACGTTTTTGTAGAGCTCGCAATTACTAAACTTTGGAACATAAACTTTGGAAAGTTATTAATAGCGGTATCAGTTCGGTCACTATAGCACGACATAACGATTGATGCAATTCTACAATACTAGTTAATTATATTACAAGTAGTCGCCAAAAACGGCCGAAGTTTGCAGACTGTATGCATACTACACATTGAGATGCCATGCGAACTTCAAACCGGTAACAATAGGAGTCTCATCGAAACAGTTTCCAATGTTCCGCATTGGTGAAAAAAGACGTAATCGGTAATCGCAGGCAGACCACTAGACAGAGAATGTATCTCTTTACTCTAAGTAAAACCTTTACTCGACGTAGATGCTTAGTTTCATTCTGCAACTCAAGCGATGTATTTGCCTGCATTAAAACAAAATTTTTTCGAAGGTGCCTGCTGGTTAGCATTCCTGTCATTACAGTACCAGAAGTGTACGTGTTGGGTACTACAACGTCCTTTTAATTAACTTCGGTTAGCCCGAAGATCTTGGAAGTACAAGGCGGGGGCCTGCTCAGACAGGTAGTTGGAACTGTCATTCAACGGATTCCCTAAAAATTCTTCCATCGTGTTCTAGTCGATTGATCGGTTTGCCTGCTTAGCATAGCAAAATACCAATTACCGTCAACTATAACTAGACAGTATTGCTAGATTAGCTAGTTTTCGGTAGAGACGAAGACGCGAAGCGTTCAACGGCTGTTGACGACCTGGTATCGGCTAGCCGTATCGCTGTGCTGAAGGTATAAGCCAGGTGGTCTTCAAAGTCTTTCTGCCATCGAGAAAAGTAATGTGAAACGTTGGTCAAAACTAAGTCCGCTGAT
Source organism: Tropilaelaps mercedesae (assembly GCA_002081605.1). NCBI lineage: Eukaryota > Metazoa > Arthropoda > Arachnida > Mesostigmata > Laelapidae > Tropilaelaps > Tropilaelaps mercedesae. The sequence goes on from MNPL01004361.1 coordinate 10,691, forward strand.
GTTGTTGGCTCAGATGCTCCACCTGTTACACAACAGTTCGTCGATCCAATTTGACACCAACTTAACCCTCAACCTTGGAACACAATTATATGTATCGACTTCCACCTTGAGAATGCATCAATATCGAACTCAAACTAAACGCTATGTCTTGTGATTCAGTCTGCTTTTAATCAAGTTAGATCACGAGTCTTTGAAAAATGAAAAAAGGGTGCGTTATTACATCAATTCATACACCACGACATATGGTAATACTTTTTTGAGAAAATTAAATATATAATATGATACAAAGTTTGCGAGCCCCTTTTTCGCCATTCTTAGCCTAGTGATGTCGGAGATGCAGAATAAAAAGAGACCTGTAGAAGAGTTATTTGACCTAAAGGACATTTCTCTTCGCTAGGCAGGAACTATATCAGGAGGCAAACACACACACACATATAACCCATGATTGTCTGTCTAATGGCTGTGCTCGTAAAGCGAACGTAAGCATTTACGCTAGGTCGCTTCATGCCTACAAACACGTTGCAATTATTTATCATGGAAATTATCCCAAATCGAGTTAATTAGCGAGAAAGCTCCAACATATTATTTCTCTTCACACTAAAGCTTTAATACAACGTCTAAACCCATGCTGTTTTATATCACCTTACGGAGATGCTCTTTTTGCTATGCTATTGTTCAAGCAATAAGAGCATACCTATGATGAGCTTAATGAATGTGCAGATAATAAAAAAAAACATGTTTGCAAAGTCACATTACGATCGAGATTTTAGTTCTGAAAATAAAAAAAATACTAAAAGACAATAGTAATTAACTGCTAAATACCTCGCGCTATTTTTCTACTCTAGCTCTGAGTTAGTGTACAGCTCAAAACATTAAAAATTGGATTTGATTGAGCATTCAGTAACCCTTGGTTTCACCAACCAAGGGTGTAGTAACCAAGGGTTTTTGTAACGTCTCTTCAGTTATCTTTTTTGATAATTACTTAATGTGTATAAATTACATTTTATATTTTAACAGAACGAAGAAAATAAAAATGATTTACCTATTTGGTGGTATCATCGACAAAATGAAGCACTCTATCAACAAATAATTCCCTTGTTTTTATTTAAGATATACGATATAAAGGGATACAATAGGCTAAAAATACTTTTCAAATTAGTGAAAGCCACCGGTAGTAACGAGCACCTTCGCAATAGCATCTAGCCATTTTAAGAATAAAAGACCACCATAATTTTGTATTATCACTTCCATAATTGTCGTTTCGACTAAAACGAGATCGACTACAAATTCCAGACTCGGCCATTTCATTTGGCTTCTATTCCCACAGAGTTTATTAGTCCCCAAACACATGCGTTTCCACACCCCAGCTCCATCTCACGCAGTTTTCCTCAGTGTCTCATTTTCTCGCCTGGGGATGATGGGGTAGAGAGGCTTCGTTCCTTCAAGGGCGTCGTTTTCGTTTATGACGAGGCAAGCCATTCACATCATTTGCTGCGTTCGCGAGTGATTATTTACAGGATTTCGGCAATGGAGAGGTTAGCGCACGTTCGTCATGTGTCCATTCGTTTGCTAGCGTCTTTCTTACCACTCCAACACTTCACTGGCACATCAATACGTTGATAGTCATACTATGTGTCGCTCGACGGGCACAGCCAACGACTTTGCTGTCGCAGGCCGCTCGAACGCATCGGTAGGTCGAACAGCAAGCACACTTCTTCCTTTTAGTTTCTCTTCGACTTCTGCTGCTGAAGCCTATTCAGTTTTTGATTCTTCTCTTTCTCTTCTTCTCCCCTTTCCAGACTTTAGTTCGTCTTCATTTTCAACCTTCACTCCGTTCTCTTGTTACGCGCCCGCCTGGCCGTTTCGCGCCGATCTTCATGATTTTGCTGTTGCGGTTGTTGCTGCTGCTGCTGTTTTCCTGTCTTCAACTCGCATCATTGTATGGTCGTTGCAGGTTTAGCTCGAACGAAATCGCTTTTCCCATTGCGGAGGCGATGCACTTGACCATGCATTCGCAGGGACCGGCGTACTTCTTCTTTCCTTCTCGTTCTACATAAATAAATCCATCGTCTGCCCTTCCATCTCTCGCTTATTCTTCTGTATCTTCATTTGACGACTTCTTCGTTTCCTTTTTCTTTGATGGCGCTGGTGTGGTCATCATTGGCAGCACAGTATAAGCCAACGAACAGCCATCGGGATCAAACATCATGGCCATGGCAAAATCACATAGAGCTCAGCTATGCCGCCGCTTCACCAGCTCATGTAACAAGGCCCTAGTCCCGTACAGACGCTTCGTGGTGACGGTGGAGTGAAGTGGCGTTAAAGTGCTGTTAGTCGGAAACAACAACGGTCATCGTGAGTAGAAATACCGGTGACAACGTTAACAACGATTAGCCTCTTTGCCATACGACTCGGCCGTCTGCCGATCTCTCTGTTGTAAGTCCAGTCCCCTTTTTCCACCTACCACATCCATATCCACGGACGCCATAACTAGCATCATCATGGCCAACAGCTCGAGCAGCGTAACCACTGCCGAAAGTATCATTGCCATAGACACCAACAACCCCTTTTCACATATCTTTCTGCTGTCGCGTTTACCTCGGCGCTGCTGCTGTGTTTCAGCTCTGTATAGCTTCTTCGGTTTATGCCCTTTTCGTATTTCTGCCTCTTCTTGTTCGTTGTTCTTTTTCACCATCTCTTCTTCCTGCTCTTTGACAAAGCAACATTCTTACCTACGCTCACACACACAATAGTACAATCATACCAACAGCAACACACCGCGACACAGATTGCTGCCTAGATGAACAGATGATAAAACATATCATCATCACCACCACCACCATTACCACCACAGCAACAGCCGCAGTTAACCGCACCCGTGTTCGCGTCACCGCACGCCCATACACGTTATAACTTGACGTCTGGACATCACATCGGGTTGGCTGTCTGAAGATGAACTAAATCTTGCTCGGTTCGCATCTCATCAGGTGTAATTAATTAGCAACTCCGGAGGCGATGACAAAAACATAGATAACCGGGCCAGGCTAAAGGTAGAAAGAGAGAGAAAGGGAGAAAACACGAACTAGATACGGACTGTTCAATTAGGTTGCTCGATGTCGCTGCCGTTCTACAAATAGTGAAAATGTAATTATAATATCAAAATACTACTTTTATATGTATTATTGCTGCTGTTTTGTCGTTTTTTCTGAAGGTAGCTGCACATACGTCGCTGTTTGCTTCCACCATTTGAAGGTATAACATAATGCTACGAAGTAAAAATTGGCTTCACCTTGTGATGTGACTACATTTTCAAAATTCTAGAAACACGAGCAATCTTATTCAGCTGTTTATGTTCCCGCATTAAGCCTTCGCTCGGGGTCTCTTAATGCAGGGGTTAAAGATAGCAATTGGCCATCTCAACTAAAGCTGAGCTTCCGATCGTAATCGGTGCAGTGCTTTTTCAGTGTTCGCTATCACACCATTACACTATGGCCGATAATGGCCTAACGTGACACGTAGTGAATCTGTGTATGCATTTGTTGTTGCAGCTTCTTTATGTTAAGTGGTTAACCGAGGCTATCTGGCAGAACGTAGTACCGCACAGCGCCGGTACGTTGCAAAATAGTTCTACTTCCGACATCTAACGCTATGTCCCGGTCATATGTGGTCCTCCCATGGGTCTTTGAACATTAAAATGGGTTCGATGATTAGGGAGTCAGCAACGAGGTTATAAGAGAACGCTGTTTGCCCTACAAACAAGTCAAATACGCCATAAATGGAGCATGGAAACCGGAGATACCGAAATTCTTTGGATGGAGGTTCTACGCAGTACTATTTTAGGCCACACTATATAGGATGCGCGACGTCGGGTGGATCTTACAGAAGAAAATAGCTCGTAGAAGGCAATGGCAGCAAAGACGGTGAAAATTGGTGTTGATCGTTCACCTGATCAGTATCACTTCCTCTCCCCCTCGTTGCCTTCTCATGTTTAATAATGAGGCCGTTGCTACTTTAGCGAGTTTTCTAAATTCCGAAATAGTAAGTCCTGTCTTAGTACAAGCCAGCAAGTCTGTAATATTCATATCAGTACTCTAGGGATAACCCTAAGAAACAACCTTGTTAAAGCTACAGATTACGTTAGGCATGGTAGAGATCAACGTATACTGTATATTATAGAGTAAAAAATCAGCTTCAAATCAAACCTGGGCTATTACGAAATTTATCGATGCGCGTTGTTTAACATACTTGATATTAACTTGCATATTCGTAAAATATAATTATGAACAAATCAAGTAAAATATCACTGGATCGTTGCTTTCGTTTGTAATTTCGTATCAGCTTGTTACGTACGTAATTTAAATAAATTAAGGCGACTTAAAGAGGAAGTCGAAAAAGAAATTATATTTTTAAATCAATTCAACACGTTTAATGTGTGTGGCTCTTATCAGGCTATTTTTAATTAGATTTCTTTACGAAACATATTCCTTTTGCTCGTTAAAAAAACTAGAGACGGCCAGCCAGAATTTAAGTGTACACCATGACCCTACACACCCAGTTACGGAAAGAAAGTGATATGTGAAACAATTTCCGATGAGACTTACATGTGCATGACAAGTGTTTTAATAAATATAAATATTTTTCAGGATAAAAAACGTGGGTGCCATTTCAAACGTGAAACCGAAGGTGACATTTGATAAGACCAGCTGGGTACAAGCTACCTCGAGTCACAAAGCGCATTAAGAGAGCGTGCACTTTTAGCGCTCTACGGATCAACTAACTCGGATTAAGCTGTAGATGTGTAGTGTCTGTAATTCTTAGTTTTTTACTCCAAAAAAAGCCCCTTACAGCAAAACTGAATTGAATGTCATGCGAAGTTCGGCCAAAATCACCTTTACAAGACGGTAGCGTCCATGTAAGAGAATAATAGGGGTTACCATAATTTATACGATTAACAAATGAAACAGAAGTATTGTCGCCTGTAGCCCAAAAAAAAGTAGCTTCTATTTATTGAAGAAGACCCTCTCTCCGACGATGAAGAAAAATTCCTACATTCTTAGATTGCTTGGCCCGTCATTATAATGTTAAGTGACATTTTCGTGGCCGTTCTAAAGGTAATATGAGTTTCGCTCGGGTGCCTTGGGGTGTCTTTGAGAACATGTTCATGCCTTTTTAAACAATCTATTTTGTGTTCTCTCGCTGTAATAAAAAGTAATCGCTAGAAAACGATAGCAGGATAACAAGCGGAACGGCAAACGAGTTTTACTTACTAAATGTAGACAAGCAAAGCACTGATGTGAAAATTGTGAAATGTATCGCTTCAGTGCCCCAGGCGCTCTGTTAACTCGCTTGATTAGGATCGACAACGGTGGACAACTAAACGATCACTCTTTTACTTTTATAAAATGAGTCACTATCTGAGCACGTGGTATTATCACTTGCTGCGTAAAGATATTTATTGCCCACGAAGCCCTGAACCATATAAGGGGTAACAAAAATTAACGGAAATACTTTTAGAAACGGCTGGGTGGGCAATTGAATATTACGCGTTTATATGCCTAACAATTGCTGAATAAATAGATACAATCAGCCGTTAAAATCTAAACCATGGAGGAGAAGCAAGGAGTGACACCTTAAATTGAAGGTTTATACGTACCGCAATATAGCTTATTTAAGATACATATTCATATATCGTATGCCGATCTGGTGGAGATTTATAGGCAGTTTTCCAATATTATTTTCAGGAATGAAATTGAAGGCTCTTTGTAGATTGTTTCCGTTTGATTCAAAGTCGCTGCAACTGAACATAGCAAACTGCTATGCTGAACGCAAAATTGTTGAGTTTCATCATATTCACCAATTATTATTTGGAGGGGTAGATGTCAATGACTTCAATGACTGAGCTCAAATTCGTAAAAATAGCGGCCGATTTGCAAAATAAATCAATGAAACGAGCCCTCCAAAAAGCCGGGAAGCTACACCAGCTGATTTTGTCATCAATATTCGGCCAAGTTATGAGATCTGCGCAGGGACCGCCGTCGGTTACGTCAAGCACCTACCGTGTTTGGGCACATCTAGCCATTTGAATAAAAAATTTCTCTAGGGCTGACCATCAGCCAACATTTGACGTCCACGGTAGCATTTTTGCATTACTTCGTAACACGGACCCCATATAAATGTAAATGTACACCGGCGAGAATCGAACCCGTCCACCTACGTGTCTGCTCCGGTCGCAAAGCGCATACGAATGCACCAAGCCACCGACCTCGACCATTTGAATCAAGCAAAGCCTAAACGTCGTCTTGCTTGCTTAAGACAATGACGCAACCGTCTGACAGATCAAGGATTTATCAGATTCCATACTTAGTGGAGCAGAACAAAAATATATAATTTTGACTCTTCTTTCTTAAATAGTAAATATCAGCAAGTTGGTCTACCAACGTCAAATTAGATAACAATATTAATTCAATTGTCGATGTAATGAGTAACGAAAAATTAAATACATATCATGGCAGGGCGAAAGCATTTTCACAGTGGCTCCTAAAAACTATTGAGAGCAATAACGAAATGCAACTAATCTTCAAACACACAACATCAAAAAACAGGTAATGTGAACAGTATCCTGTTTTCATCACACGACGATAAGATTTGGGGGCAGTTTAAATGTGCAAATACATTTTAGGGCACTACCTAAGCGTCATTTACCTAAGCGAACATTTTATTGGAGAAAAAGGTGCGAAATAATTTAGTTACAGCGAAGCTCAAAAAAGTTTCGCGAGTGACATTAATGTATAAATATTTTTTCAGCCTTAATAAGTCGATTGGTAGCAAGGTTGTAATATCGAACGTACAAGGCAAAATTCAAACTTGATTATATTATTTATAAGGCAAACTGGGAAAACTATAGTAGAGCTAACCGAGGCGTTATGCACGAATGTTAGGCTATTCTTGCCAGTTAATGTACGTCTATGGGCACAAACGAGAAAACGGTGAAGTCTATATGTACGTAACAAAAATCAATATGCTATGGTGAAACATTGGTTCTAATTCTCAAAAAAATAAAGGTCGAACTAAATTCTTCTTGGACCGACTCCATAACCATGACTATTTCCGTCACTATAAACCACACTCAACGCGCATAGGGACAAAGGACCTGTCTTGCTTTACCATTATGGAACAGCGAAGAAATCTACACACGGGAAATCTGTGACGACTGAAAGTCGTCTTTCATTCGCTCTAGATTTTGGGGACGTGTTTCTCGCCGTTGTCATCATCTTACTCAGACACAGACACACAGATACATATATACACATTTTCTCGAAAGTGCAACAACACCATCCGCCAAGCACTAATGCCAGTCTTACTTCTCCCTCGGAGGAAGAGAACAGTTAGTTCTCAACAACGGCGGAACGATGCCTGGAGAGACAGTGTTTCATGGCGGAGCCGCATTGAAAACGACGGCACCATCGTCGTCTGGAGTCAACAGCCGAGCGACCCTGTAGTAACGACAGTACGAATAACTTGGTCCCAGCTCGACTGGGAGACCGCCGCGCGGAACTGTAGCTGTAACTCAACGAGCATGAAGCGAGAGAACAACGAAGTACTTTGTCCAGTATCGTGACAACAGCAACAGAGTTGGTTGAGCCGGTTGGATATTTGTAGCCTCTGTGACGTTCTTCTCTAAGCTCTCCCACCCGACTGTCCCTCTGGTCGGCGCTCATTTGGTGAACGGCCCCCGCCGATCAGCTAGATCAGGGTCCAATCACAAGCATCGCGTGTCCTATCCAATCGCTGCTTTAGGAGGAAATTTACAGGCATACAGAAAGCACAACACCTCATCTGGGTTTCGGCGAAGAAGCCAGCAGCCGACGTTCACAGCCTACTTGCGGTAAAAAGGAATAACGTTAAGCGAAACAAACGCGCAGTGCGATCGCAAAAAATAGTTGTACAGAATTGACTGATGACGACTGACTGAGGCAGACAGGAATACTTCGTTCAAATACCGTTGCGGAGCTCGTTTCTGTCCATCTCTACAAGTTATGAACAATACCAACGTACCGACGAACGATATGCCTGTGTAATAATTGTGAAATAATTGTGAAAATAATTGTGAAAGGGTCGATTTTGCTGACTTTTTTGCATTAGACAAACCCCATAAATGTAAATGTGTAACGGCAGGGTTCGAACTCGCGCACGTACGTGTCTGCTCCGGTTGCAAGGCACGCAGAAGGCACCAAGCCACCGAGCACGGTCGCGCAAGGGTCTATCCGTTAGGTAGATACCATGCACAACATTCACATATCGCTGAGCGGCGATAAGCCAACACATGTCACAGCATCACAACATTTTATTTTTATTGTTTTATTTTATCTTTTATTAATATTTTATATTTTTTTATTTGTATTATTTCATTAATTATTATTATTATTATATTATTATCATTATTAATTATTTTATATTATTATATATGTATTTTATAGCACACAACAAATTATGGTGAGAGCTTAGAAGAAAGCACATCGGGCAATCGAAGCACATACGAAGATTGCCCGATGTGCTTTCTTCTATGTTATTGTCATAAAATAATACCCACCTATGTTGATACGATATGTTGATACGCCAGTACAAAACGATTTGTCCGTATGCGATGATAGTATCAGTCATTTTAAATTTTCATGAATCGTTATCAACGTCTTATTACTAATAACACGTGCATAACGTATTGTACAGACTAACTCTTGTCAGTGTATCACGCACGCAATGGGGTAGATTGTGAGTACGTGCATTCATCTCCGAACCAATAATTCATTAAATTATATAGACTAATTCTTGAAAGAAATATTATTCATTTTCCGCCTCTCTGCACTGCAAGGCTGATGCCCTCAAGAGTAAATACACAGTGCCTATGGACTCCTCGGCACTAAGCGCGTTTTGCTGACGCTGTTTATTTTTTAACATGAATATTGAGGCTCTTTTTAGTCCATCAACAATAATAACGAAAACATATTACTGTATCAATAGACGTGCAGAAAGGCAATTTTGTCTTTCTGAAAAAAACAGGAGGACGGCTAAATTAGGTTTAACGCGAATTATATTCAAATTTCTTCCTTGGTAAAGTCTGCAAAGACAAACGTGCAACAGGAATCCCAAAATAATACAGCAAAATTACTCGTGGAGATAATTATCTAGTTTTGTTGTGGACTCGTTGTGGACCTCACAATCGTGCTCGTTTAAATATTAAAATTATCAGGCTAATTTAGTGCTCTTCAGCGTGTACTACTTGTTCAAGGACATTTTCCTAAGTGAACTCTGGAAACCTCTCAATGCCAATGGAGCCGCGTTGTGATACTAGGTAATCGTGCGCAAAAACGCGGAATGGTAAACGCGAAGCAAATGTCTGGACAAGTGAGGAATATGGTGGTGAAAGGCTTCAGCTTTAACCAAAACCTATTTAAAACGCGTTGATGAGTTTCGAGCATGCGAGCATCGGTCCTCTATCTGCTAATTCTAAACTCTGTAGCTTCGAGTCTCTAAAATGCTGTACCGATCAAAATTACAGTTTGTCGATGACTAACGATTTTATTCGGTTTGCAGTCATGTTATTCATACATAATCCTATCATGTTATTCAGAATCTGATCAATTTTTTTTATTAATTGTCGCAAAGCAAATACCGCGCTCTAACTATTCAAATGGATCTTGTTTCTTCTAAACAACAGTCATTACAATGAGGCATTTAATTAATTACTTCAACGAATATATCGCTTTTATGGAACTTTACGAGTATGGTTAACCTTCACTACACCCGTCGTTACCCAGTAAGCACATTGTCTGAAATCGCAAGTCAGAACTACAATGTGCTCTATTTTTAATAAGTTCATCGTACACTTTGGCATCGGTGTTTTTGAGGGCACGTGCTTTTCAAACCGAAGCCTAAGCAAGATGCCAGGTCTAACGAGATAGCTCTGACTTAAACGACACATGATCTTAATCATAAACGTTGACGTGGACTACGATCAGGCCAATCGTACGCCAATAGTACAGAAGGCACGAAGGGTTTCAATGTTGCCCGTCGTGATGAGTTTATTTTTGAGATGATGAGTTCAATACAGCTAGAAACAGAACGTTTTACTAGGCTCTCAAATTTTTGGTTATAATGGTAATGAAAGTGTTTTTAGCATTTAGCATAGAGATTAGTAAAAGCAAAAACCACTATTCTCTATGTATATACAACATCGCATAGCAGCCTCAAGCTGTGATTCTTTTAGCTAGTCTACGAAATACTTGTAAATATTCAACTGTGCCAATTGTGCCGATCAACTCTTTTGCTTTCATCTCAAATTGTAGATAAAACAAACTCGGCTATAGATAGGACCACATTGTTCAAGCCGTAGCAGCCTTACTTACTTACTTAGCCTTACTTACAAATTCGGTTAGCTGTCCTAGATATACAGACTTATCCTTTAAATAATGTACGTGATGACCCTTGATGCGGAAAATTTACCTGGCTTATCCTCTAAGAGCGATCTTAGTGTTAAGATCGCTTTTAGAAGATTTGTATTTTATCTGAAATCACGCCGATGGTGTCTTCAAGAAGTGCATGTAACGGATTGACATTTTTCATTGAATATGGGTATGCCTAATAACGTTCTGTGCCATTTAAAGAAAAATGATCCCATTGTAAGCTAAGAGGTAGACGTTTGGTAACAATGAAGAGGTCAGTGTCATCCGAATGCTGCGTTTTTATTTCTAATGCGTAACGAAGTGGTTTTGAATTCAAATACAGGCTATAGAATATCTCAGTTTAGCAAAATTGGGGCAAAACGTCGGAGGAGTAAATTAGGCCATTTTGTCGAACGGCTGACTGGGCTGTCAGGCATTCAGGCTGTCAACTGAGAATACCAAATTCGAACACTATCCCGACCCTCACGCTTGTTTACATCAGTAAATATTTGCCTTGATTTTGGATATTGCTGGATTGGAGCTGAAGTACATGCTGAGTATGTTGACGGATAGTAACAAGCAGAAATTCTTGACAATTGTAACGCTGAATATGTTTACTAAATATAATAAAATCAGGCATATAGTCTGCGACTCTACGTAAAGAATACCTTTTTTGCATAATTTGTATATTGGAGAACACTTTACGTAGTTTACTTCTCTACGTACTCTGCGTAGAAAAAGTAGTTTATTCAAAAAACTACATTTCAAGTTAAATATTGAGTAACGACCACCGCCGAACTGTGTTGTACAATATACTAGGCTAAGGCTATTATGCTTTGCAATTACTAAAAAGACCTTTTCAACTATTTTTTCTTTCTCAATTATGCATCGCGTAGTGACGAAGTTGTCTCATGAGTCACTCAGGAGCATATACATATATATATATATATATACACTCCACTGGTTTTTGCCTTCAGTCCATGCATCGACAGACCAAAAGCAAAAGGCTAGTTAAATTATTTGTTTTGTGCAGTAGAAACTTGGAAGTGCGAAGAATGGTTGAATACAGCATTTCAAGAGAAAACAAATCCGTAGCTATGATGCCTTAGAGGTGGCCACTTGCAGTGAAGTCCCCAGTGATTGAATACCGTGCAAATAGCATTAATAC
>MNPL01004361.1:22913-46270 GCA_002081605.1 Tropilaelaps mercedesae
TTTCTTTTCAGTCTTTTCAGATTGATAGCGCACCAGGTTGCCGTACTACGTAAGTATATCTTAGCAGACTCATTCTCACATGCACACCCTATATATACATATATATATATTTATACATATATATGTGCCAATAGCCAGGACTCGGTCACTCTAGCCTGACACTACCATCGACCTCTGTAAAGCAATATTAGTTCGCATTCATCGTCCTGGCCGAAGAAGGCAGCTTCGCTTCATGTTGTGGCGCTCAAAATGGAGGTCCCCGGGTTGGTGATAAACAGCGGTCACACAGTCGTACTATGCCGCAGCATACCACTCGTGTATTGTATGAATTAGCTGGCCGTTGTATGAGCTTGCTCATGTCCGCGTACCATCTTGTCATTTGGTATAGTATGCGATAGTCCACAAAAAACCGGAGATGTCTCTATTGTGCTTCGACGAGGAGCGTCTTTAACGTGGAACGTCAAAATCGGTACCGCTCATTTAACGACTCGAAGCGACGTTCAGGTACTTGTCAATACTGCGAAGGTATGTAGGTCGTGAGCAAATCGTAAACCATTCATTGTATAAGGCGTCGTACAGACAATCTACTTTATCTGCCAAACGTCAAAATCTAAAGTGGTGAAAGAAGGCCGAGACGCTGGTCTATATTATCCCCTTCACGGTTTCCCTCACAACAGAACGGCGTTATTTCTTCTGTCTACTAACAATTTTTGGTTGACCCCGTCGAGATCATCGAATTTCTTTTACTTTCTACGAGGCTATCGCTCAGCTGATGCCGAAGTGCTCGATCAGAGAAGATCTGTGAGAGCTAACTGTTTCACGATGAGTCTCTGCAGCAATAGTGTCGATATTTGGAGAACTGTCATGGACAAGAAAACGTACAACTACGCAGCTATCTGATATCTGAAGTTTGCCAGCGCATATAAATGCGATAACAGGCAGACACAAGCTCAACGTAAATTGTCAAATATCTGGATAGGGTGTTCAAGTCTTGAAAGGCTTAAACACATATTTATTGCAAACAAGCCATGATGCCAATGATGCCAATACCATGAGTAAAATATTAACACGTTTTATGTTTTGGGTATATTCGAGTGTTTGATATAACTGCTTAAATTATGTAAACCAGAAGAGAACTGAAAAAGTTACCGCCTTTCATAACATCGCCATTAGTTGCATATTTACTCGGAAACTCAGATTTTCCTTGTTGGCATCAGTTAATACTAGTTATTAACTGACAAAAATGAAAAAGTTGCTACATAGCGCGTTGGTATCATCATGCGTTTCATATCAGAGCCGCTAGATAGTGTGTGCAACACTTGTTCAAGGTAAACAACAATAAAAGTACGGGTGCATAGTTGAGTTAAAAATAAACTAGTGTAGGTAACGATATTTCACTGCCGCTTCGTGACGGAATGGGTAAGACACCGGCCAATCCCAGGGTTGCGTATTCAAACCCCAGGTCGCACAATATCTGCTGAAATTCAATAATGTCATAGCACAGTGCAGTTACACATGGTCAGGCTGAATAACATTTAACTGCCCGGTTGTAACGTATTCAAATTAGTATACATCGAGCCATAAGCCGCGGGCTTGTTACACAGCCAATGGATAAAGCGTTTATAACCTAAAAATGTAGGCACATCCGTTTACTTTTAAGGTAGCAAGTAAGCAGCTATTATGAAGCCTTAGGTATACAGCCACATAGGTATACACTCATTGCTAAGTGACTTGTATGTGGCATTATAGTTGGTTGAGTTTATCCTGACTGAGTTTATAATGGTTGAGTTAACCACTGTGAGCTCGTTCTGTCGCTGCTGTACGTGCCATATAATGATTTTCTACAGACCAAAAGGCGACCGGCGCCTCCTAAACACCTGTGCAAGTAACCGAAATTCTTGAATGACTTGGCTCGATTTAAAGTCTGATGCCTATCCCTTTGGCCCGATATAGTTCACCGTTAGCCGATGGGGTTTGACCGGTTTGCCTCTAAGCAGGCAGTCAGTCATTACTTGTGTGATCAAGCCAGAGCTCAAGAGTTACGGAAACGGACTACGCAGACCATCTAGAGTGGACCTGGATCCTAGACAGTGGACGAGCTGATCACGACTTCAGTTTCGCTATATCTCAACGCCTGTCTTTTCTGAACTGATGATTACGGGCCTGCTACACCAGGCCTCGCAACGTTTGGCTAGACCAACAGAGCATCCGCACGCGTTACTGTATATGCTTGGCTTCTCGTAAGGGTATCGAGGGCAATACCGTCTCGAAAGGAAAAAACAGGACAAGAATTGAAGCCGGGAAGAGCAAAAAGTCTCCAGTTCATATTACAATGTGGTACCTTTACCGTGACGATCGCAGCTTCTCACATATCGAGGCCTGTTATGACGTTGAACTAGGAGAAGAAGCCGCAGGGCATTTGCAACTGAAATACGTATGCGCATCCAGCCGGCATTCGTACCCAGAGTATATATGTATTACTCCTTTGTGAACTTGTTGCCGAAACACGGCATGTACAGTGCCTTTCGATCAGGTATCGTGTTGCTCATCCCATGGAAAGAGAACTCTACCGGCTAGTCGTTTGCCAGTTTTCGCGCAATACAGCTGCCACTGCTTCACTTGAATTCTCAGCAATAGAAGGAAAAAATGGGTGTCATAGTCGCCTTCAGCCTAAGCATGCTTGCGCACCAGAGGTTGTCATGTACGATCTGCTATCTCCGGTAGTGCTACGGCAACGGACAGCGAGGGTTTCGATTCCAATGCCACCACACGAATGTTATACACACACAAACACGCACATGCACAGAGCCCAGCAATGTTCATCGTGCTTTCAAGCTACAAGGTGGAGTTTGTTTGCGGCCGATGATTAATGGGTTCTGTTCCGTTCGGGAGCCGGGGACAGAGGCATGCCCCCAGTGCTCCTATAGATAGAGAAGTCCATCAATGAATGGGGCCTCCCGAGCAATGCCATACGAAGTCGCGCTTGTCTCCTTTTGCCCACTTTATTGGTCGGCTTTCCCTATGTCCCCTTACCAACCACCCAGGACGGCGTGACCCGTGATCGACGAAACTTGCTCACGCAGGCTGACCTCGCGGCATAACTGCCTTCGGTATTATCGACCTCGACGCACACCCACCTTGAACACAACCTCGCCGAAAACTCTGCTCGGAACTCATCAGCAAGCCACGCATGAATGGTTTGCCGTTCAACAAATTGCAAAGGCATTTGTGCAGGATATTTCTCCTTCCCACGCATTTGCCTTTCTGACGTCGCTGCGATCGCGCGCCTTGGCCCCCACCCATCGGCCTCTGCCCGTTCAAACTAGATAGGTAGATACGAAGGCATAAACATGCGAGATATTTAAGCCCGCAATCGACGCTTCGGTGATTTCTCGACGCGCCTGATCATGCTGCGTTCACACAAAGACCGCTCATTAACAACTGAGTTCATCCATCTATCTTGCTTATCAGCTGGCTACTTTGCATGAAAGGTTGGCGGTTCTGAGGCCATTTAGGAGATCCGAAAGCAGTCGTACGGGTTGAGAACTACGGAAAACGACGCGATTGACAAAGAATCACGGAAATGATCTGGCTGCCATCCATAACGAGGCAAGATGGCGGCAGAAATGTTGGGGAGAAAAAGTGCGAAGTCATATATAAACGCCAGGATGTAATACACCATAAAGAAAGAGTAGACAGTAATCACATATAGGTGATTACTCCTTTGAATCGCCAGTCAGTCTTTATCATAAATATATCAAGTAGCAGCCACTGTAAAATCGTCTTCTCTTCAGGAAAAATCCTTACAAGGTCTTCCAACGTAAACTCGCTTCATAAAGGATGATTTCTGGCCGCTTTATGCTGTGCGTGTGGACGAAATGGTACTCAGACACGATAGTCACATAGCTACCAACCAATTTCCATTCCGTGTCTGATGCAGGTGGAAAACGAGTTACCTCTGAGCAGTGGTCAAAGGAACATGGCCACGCAGATGGCAAGCCGGTCATGAGTCGAAGGCTTTTTTGTGTTTCGTTACCTGAGAATACGATTTCATGACACCAATGAAAACCGAGTGAGAAAAACAAGCGCATAAAAAAACGACTGAATGAGATGGGAGGTTTTTGCGCTTGGCGAAAATTGGGTTCAGGAATGGTCGATGCAAACTGACGACGAGGACGAACAGTGGCAGTTATCTATGCGTGTTGTATCTATAGGGTGCTCATGTTTGTACGCAGGGGGGTTCACCTGAGTTGCCGTTCTAACTGACAGTATCCAGCCACTGAACGGCGTCATAGAGGGCCACCGATAGGCTACAACCTCCCCGACGCATTTTTCTTCACCCTAGCGACGAAAATGATGTCGGTCTCGAGATTGTTCGGAATCTGTGGGGTTGAGCCAGACAGTGGATTCTGCCAGGGACTATTGGCTTCCGATGGAGTCATCAGGATAGCCACTGCAATTGCTTGAAGATTTCCGCTGCACCGCCTAAACCATAATTAGCATGGCAACCCCTATACAATGATACGGCCCATAGAGCACACACACAGACACACACACATATAGAGACACACAGTCAGACACGCACACTCAGACACACACACTCAGACACACACACTCAGATACGCACACTCAGACACACACACACCCAGACACACACACACACACACACCCAGACACACACACACACACACACACCCAGACACACACACACACTCAGACACGCACACACACACACTCAGACACACACACACACACACTCAGACACACGCTCACACAGACATGCCACATAGACGCGCACACGCGCACATACACACACACACACACACTCACACACACACGAACATAGACACAGACAGACACACACACAGATACAGACAGACACACACACAGATACAGACAGACACACACACAGATACAGACAGAAACACACACAGATACAGACAGACACACAGACACGCACGCACAAACACGCACACCACGAACGTACACATACACACATAACCCGTTACCGCACTATGACCTCTGAAGCCTCTGTAGACCCACGAGGCGCTCGCTAACCGCCGCCCCTAGCCTCGTAGTCGGCTCTGTCTCTTAATGTTGGTAATGCTGATTAACAGCATAGCAGCGTTCAGTGGTCGCGATCAACCTTTATGGACATGGCAAGGGCTTGAGGAATCTAGCTAACGCCATTTGGAGTAGCTTGGTCTTTATTGAGGATAGCAACACAACCCGACAATCCAAATCTCTCTCCCAATGGTGCCTACTCCCTCAGGCTGCGCGGGCATCCTGACGCAGAGAGCAGCCGCCGAACAGAGAGAAAGAAAGACTCATACGGAAATAACCGCATCGCTATTTAAGCAAGGCTCAATGAGCAACTAATACAGGGTACCGTTTCCAAAACGAAGAACGAAATCAAAGCCCCCATTCTGCTCGGATCAATTTCGCTATAGCAATTGCCTTTTCGATTCGACGTGGTCACGGTTGCATGTATGATAACAACGTTGGGAGGAGATCCAAACTAGAGAGAAAAAGAGAATAGAGATCAGACGGATATTGGGTGGAAAACAACGAACTATAAAATAGTAAATAATGTTATACGAACTTTTCCTCAGGATTTTGGAATTGACATGCAAAAGTTTACGAGTTGTGAATAAATAATTGTTACTGATTGTTACTGTGAATAACTGTATATATATATATATATATACATTAAAGGGAGATGTTGTACACTCATGCGAATTTGTGGGGTTTTTCGGTTATGCAGCGTGCCCTCTAAAACTAGAAACGAATCAATTGATGCTAATTCGGGATGACGAAAAAAAGTAGGAGACGAGTCGTTTAGAGCCAACCAACTGTGATCATTTCGAAAAAGCCTACAAAAAAGCACCTAGGACAAGACGGACACTAGTTATTTGACCTCGAGGTCATCGTTCGTAACAACGTTCTAACAGAACGTTGCTACGAATGGACAGCCCGATCAGAGATATCCCTGAAATAACTGGTGCAGTGTTGTGTGTACGCGCACGACGTCTTGTTAAGAAAGTACACAAAACCGAAAACCACCTAGTATTGCGCCTTTCAGTGTCTTCATGAAGTGACCGGGTAGCATGAAAATAGGCCTTCTACCCACAAATGTGGTGTTTCGCATTTAAAATTCAAAACTCAAAATAGGGATATTAAATAGACGGAAGCTAACCTTTCTAGAATGAAGGAGAATGACATGTGGCGTAACATGTCGAACAATGTAATTAGAATTAAAGTGAGCTTACGATTTATGTGAAACCTCTAAAATTTTATTTAAACATACATCATCTTGAGCACTACTCAAACAGAATGAAAAATAGAACAACTTTTGTGAAAAATTATCTGCAGGCAACATTTAGATACCTATCAATAATTATTTCCATGTTTGATATTTGGCACATATTTTTTTGAAGGCATTTGAAGTTATAATTAACGTGAACCTGTACATTTTCGCATGAACAATGCATTATGACCATGAGGTATGCTCTTACTTGTTTTGGTCAAGTCTGATCATTTTTAAATTAATGGATAAGTTTTATCATATGTTGGAGTAGTTAAAGTAACCTGCAACAACTCGCAAAACTAATAGGAAGAATGAGTATAGTCTCATTTCGATTACTGAAAAAATGAAAAAAGCCAGAGCGAGAACTCAAAGGCAATAGTAAACAAAGAAAACAATTTGTCCAGCAGATTCACCAGATGATCTCCTACAAATTATCATGTCGCATTTCTCATCCTGTTCGAATGGCAGCGAAAAACAAAACAACCTCGGAATTTGTCATATAATTCGCTCTGGCGCCGCTGCGCCAACCAGTTCCAGTTATGTGCTCAAATAGTGACGAATACACTCAAGAAGATATGTTTCATTTAAAACTTCTATTCATGTTCATTTCATTATAGATATAATACTGGGAACGCCAGCGTTGTATATCAAATACTACGTAGCACATAGCATGGTAAAAGTGTCAACGAATTGTGTTCAACAAACTAATCACACTAAATCGTTTTTAAAATATTTCATACCGACAAATGGTGAGGAAAATAGCACAAAGATCGCGTTGCTGAGTTGCTATGAACCGTGTATTCGCATGTAGGCTAATATTAGGCGACACCAATTAAGCTTTCACTAGCTCTAAAGCCATTATGATTGTATCAACTAAGGAAGATACGTGATTAAGGCATCCGCGGCGACTGGATGGAAAGAGTACCGGCCTATCTTGAAATGCCGAGGTGGAACCCCAGTCGAGGCTTAATCTTAAGTCATTGCTTAATCTATTGAGTCAATAATATGAGCACACTGCGAAGTTTGGCCAGCATGAACACCAAATACAATTCCTTTAGTCTCATTACTACTTCTTCAAGATGAGCTGCCCTCAGCAGCCGAAATAAGTCGCCATAGGGTAGAGTATGTACTTTCTCCAATCATACGTGTCAGCTGTACCCCCATTTTAAATCATTTGCCAACCAACCATTCGAAATACAGCAGGTTAACACTAACAACACCCATTTATTCGACAGCACCTCGACAACGTCATTGCCATTTATTGAGACAACTCAGATACTTTATTACATGATTATGTCAAGTCGAAAAAAACACATGCATTCGAAATTCTATCCGCACTTGCAAGACAGGCAAATAGCTGCAACATCGCTTTCCGCATTGACCAGTCAGAGATGCGTTGCCTAACAGCAATGTGACCGACCCCGACATGTGCGAAACGAACAGAACACCGTCTAATTCAGGCCAAATCACACACTTGAGCACCGGAAGGCGCTGGTGAGCAACGAGTAATTAAATTGCCGAAACACAATCTCGTTCCCTAAATATCCAACAGATTCTGCTATCAGAGCTGCCCCTTCCGCATATGAGGATCACGCCCTCCGCTCACGAGCAAGAAACACCCGAAAACATCGAGGATGCGCTGTCGATGTTGCAGAGCTTTGCATCACTCGATAAACAGACGTGACCGTTCGTTGGCTGAACCGACAGACAGCCAGACACTCTCCAGACGTTGTAAGCTGGATAAAGCTGATCTAGGCAAGTAATGCAATCGCGAATAACGGCAAAAATCCTGTAGCAAGGCAGTCATAGCAAGGCAAACCCTTGTAACCGAAATATCCGTTAACGTGTAATGTCGCTATCCCAGGCTTTTCGCTGGCAGGACATTGCACTCACAAGAAGTCGACATGTATATTTGTTCATGTCTGATAGCAGCACTGATACATTATGTATATTTGCAACGGTGCCGTCACTCAGAAGCGGCTACTTTGACGCACGACTCAAAGTTGAAAGGTAACTCGTGGCCGTATGGATGTATTGGCGATTAGCCTGTGGAGAACAAAAAATAAACTATTATAAATAAAGCTTTAGCCTTTTCCATTCTCTGGAACTACGAACATCGCGGTTACCCTTCTAATGTCACTATCCCGTAGTTGATGTATCGTTTCGTTCTCAGATATTGTTGTTCTACACAAATAAGGAGATAGATATGAATAAACATATCTATCCGCTTGCAGTCGTGGTGCTTCCTGTAGCAATAACCGATACGTAAGAACGTATTCGAACTACTAACGCTATGGAACTCGCAATTGGGCTCGTCAGAGTCCGCATGCGCTACATTATCGAGTAAACTCAACAGCCATAACTTGGCGTTCAAGACGTACTAGCAGCTTTTTACCCGCCCTTAGGAAATTATTAGTATGCATTCCTCTAGCGGTCCTTCTAGTGCTAAGGTTTTGTGCGTTTACGTTACTGCACACATCTCAGTAATTAACACTGACACGCATGTGAACCTCACATGTGCAGTTTCGTTCAACAATTGGAAATATTACGATGTTTGTATTATTTGCCTAATATCCATGTAGTTTAATTAAATTCGGGAACATATTTATTTACAAAGGGGAGGGGTACGTACAAACAGTGTTATTATCATTATATCACAATAAGGTCACAGACGGAACTTAATATGTTCCGTCTGTGACCCTTGCTGTTGTTGTTGTTGTTCTGCGATTTATTGAATGTGCGAAGTCAAATCTAACTCAAGCCGATTGTGGCCACATCCTGACGCGTTCTGAACGAGCCTGCATTTGGTGCAACGTTATCGTCTTTAAGACGTACAAGAACGACGCCAAAGGTACCAAACTGCTAAGCAGTGAGATAAACTAAACAGTCGTAGGAGTTCTGACACTGTCTCTCTCTCTCTCTCTCGCTATATCTAATTGTGTCAGCACGTATACCATGTCTATCCAAATATGTTTATCACGCTATACATCAGAGAACTATAGCAGTGTGTTTTAATTGACGCTGACCATGGAAGTGTCACGCTATAAAAAGATAATAAAGTATACAGCACGTTCGTTGCATGCCCCAATGTTATTATATTAAGACGGGCCTGGAAACATACATGAACAAACAGACCCACCTCACCAGTGGGTAACAGTTTTTAGCTGTACCATTTTGTTTCTTCGGCCTTTCTTATCTGCTAGTTGGTATCGGCTGACCATGATTTATGTTTCCGAGTTAATCTTCCTAGCCTTGTTGCTCATAGTTCTTGTATATTTCTTTTTTTCTGACTTAATTTTAAAAGAGTCGAGGAAAATTAGGAGGCCGTGACGCGTATAAGATCGTTTTTTCATCTCAAAAACAGATATCTTTTCCAGTCAGGGTCCAAACAGGCTTGAGGCCTGTTTAGAAAGTCCTTCAAGGGAAGAAAATCCACCGTTGCTCAAGTTCTGCAGAAAAGCTGTTCAACTTCAGCTTCAAAATGAGTTAATATTCTTTCTAACCGCGTGGGTCTCGTTGTCGTTGCTTCGAAAATAATTCATTTCATTGTACACTACAAGCAGTGAGTCAGTTTATGATAGACAAAAGCAAAGTAACACCCAGTACGCAGCGGCAGAAAGAGTCACCGTTTTTTTTCAATACCTAGCGCCGTTATTATGTTCGTTGCAGCACCCACGAAGGTGTTGGTCGCCGTGGTCGCCGATCTGCGGAGAACGGCCTTAACGACTCCTAAATTGCTGACAGGTCCGGGTCGGCCAAGCGTCTGTCTACCCGTAGCCTCTGTTTGAAAAGGTGCAAGTATCTAGATCTACATTCACGTAACACGAAATTCGCGTATGGACGACACTTAGCCTGGCGAGGGGAGTGTGGAATCTTGCTTTGTCATACAGCCACTTCAAAACTAGCCACACAGCGTAAGAAGCATTGTAGTGTGACCATAGTTTGAAGCCCCAACGAGGTGCCTAAGATTCGTCAGTATTTCAACCCGACTTCTGAAAATTAGGCCAACTACCCGGTAGACTGAATTGACTGGCTCCTTGTTATTTTGTTCGTTGTCAGGGCGTTATATACCCCGATCACAAATAACCTGCACTCGGTGACGGAGTCATCACGGGACTCCTTTCGCTCTATCGTGTTACTATTGTAGATGAATTGCGAGTTCTAACGAGAAGAGAAATCAAAACCTAAGCTCAGTAAAGGCAGATAGATGACAGTCGTAGCAAGAGTGAAAGCAAAAAGATGGAGAGAGCGCGACGCCTAAAATTGTGTGAGACGGAAAATCTGACAAGAAGAATATGGTTAAATGATAGACCTAACGGTTGTTCGAGAACCGTTCGACCTCAAGCAGTTCAAGCATTAACAAGCTAAGAAAGCGGGTAGCACGAATCAGCAAGAACAGGTCGTAGGGTGTACGCCATACTCGGACTGCGACCTAGGACCCCAGCCAGGACTGCGATCTCTTATGTATCTTCGTACCTAACAGAGATTAAATCAGAAGCAAACGGTTGTTGATGATCCTTTGGCCTCGTGGAAGCTCAGCAGGCGGATTCAATTGTTGAAGAAGTATAAAGCCGCCCAGCAGAACGATGAAAAACAACAAGGACAAGACAGCTGGAGTGTTATAAGGCGGAGGGTCGAGGCTACACGAAGCGGTGAAGATCTTGTGGGATGTACGAGAAGGATATTGTTAAATCACGGGTTGGCTGCTGACTCGTACTTGATGACGGACCTCTGCTGAACTCCTACTTGCTTTTGACCTTTGGAAAGAAGGGATGGCTTACCGAAGGATTCTCAGTCCGCCCCTTAGTTGGGATGAAACGGCAGCGACTTATGTTTAGCTGTAACGAACAATACAAGGACCGAAAAGAAATCAGTCACGGGAAACAAGGCGGAAGACGATGGAAAGATTGGAGGGAGGCTCGAGTGCTGCGTGAGTCGAGTTCCGTGCTCATTGATGAAGAGCGAACACAGACTCTATGATTAAATAGCCTGGTAATATCGCAAAGCTACAGAGTAGAAAGCAGAACCAAAGCTGCGGTCCGATCGAAATTAGGCAGGAGGAAGGGAACCAATAATAAGAAGCCTAGAGGGACGGAAAGAGAAATGACGAGGCAGCTGAAGCCAATGGAAAAGTTTTGATGAGTTCGTTTGGAGTTCGCGGCTCCGCCATAGAACCAAGTGCATCGGTGTATGTGGAGGAAGACAACATATACCAAAAGAGACATAACTTTAGGGGTATGAAATATATGGGAAAGCTCTAGGGGGGCGTGTATACGACACTCAATAGGTGGAATTTCCAAAGTTCGATAAAAAAGGGTTCGCGACATCGATGGTACAGTAAATTGATGGTTACTTTGTTACGATTTGTCGGCAAAGACATCTTTGCCCATTTTCTGAGAATATTTTGATGCCATATGAGCTTCCGTAAAGATGTTAACTTCACTACAGAATACGATAGGATAAGGTCCTATCATCCTGGTAGAAATTGCTTTTACAAACTAGAACAGCGCTCTACATCGTGGTAAACATGCTTAATTTGTTCCTTGCTGAACTATTTTTTGGAATGTGAGTGATATTTCCATTGTCACATATACATATACGTTGATAATGTTCCAAACGGTCGGTCAATGGCCTAGTATCGGATAACTATCACCATACAGCCACATCTTAGTGATGACATCATGCATGATCGCTGCAGCTATAATTTGATTACATGTTGAAGGCCTCACTTTTTGTTACTGTCTGCCTGCTTGTCGCCGTGCGTACAAATTAACGTCAGCCTTGGCGTTATTGAACCTAAGTCTTACTATTATATTCGACGGCGGCACTACTGAACAGAAAGGATGGTTTGTATGGTGCCCTTTCATTAGAATAAAGTGGCCTTGAACGCATTATCGCTGATACGTTGTTGCTCTCTTCTCGCTCGCATTTCTTTCTCTTTCCCTTATTTAACTCTATACAGGCGCTATTTGCAGCCCAAATAACTGACAATTTGTATGACAATAAAATTCGCGTGATTGTGACCGTAGTAACGATACCGCAAACGATAAAGGGCGACATAATCTGTTGCTGCGTGCCAAAACGATTTTGCTGTGCAGTTCGGTTGCTATCATTCTTCACGCGAGAACACACTTGGACACTTTCACGTAGCCGTATGTGCTTACTTGCACGTGTGTGATACAAGAGAATCCGTACCTGCTTTTGGTGATTGCATACGCTTTGAGCTAAGCGAAAAGGACAGGCTAGAATAGACGGGACTGGGTTGAAGTATAATACGTGGCTCTTATACTGTTTGCATGCATTGCTACCACATGCACCCTAAAAGGCGTAGATGAAGTTGCACTTCGGTGAACACTAAATGCCAAATTCGGCATATCACCTATTGCATTACAGTGTTTTGTGGACATAATAATCGTATGCAGATGTACCTGGCTATGTGTCGAACCAATACCTGGCAAACTTGCGCGACTGAGGCAACTTACCACAGCCACAGATACCATGTATAATCGACTACCAGCCCTACACACTACAGAGTCTAACAAATGTACTGTATCAAACACCCCAAAAATTTCTATCTCCTCAGACAAGCAAATGTCATCCGTAGTGTCGTCCAATCATGCCCGATACGAGAACGAAAGTCTTCGAATATATACAAAGAAATATTATTTTAATTGCATTTGCTGATCGGGATTTCCTTCCATCATTGTACATTTCGTTGGCATAAAAGGGCTCTTTAATGTTAAATTTGCACAATATTAATATTTTTCTTCAATTCTAAGTTTATATAAAGCGTAGCTGAAAGGCGCTGGACTAGAGATAAAGGAAAGCTAAGATATTATCCCGATTTACGTTACATCATCTTATAAAAATATAACATCTTTCTTTTAACGAACTGCTTTAAATGGTTTCTTTTACTGAATACGTTTTAAAACTATGCAATCTCGAATCGTTGATATTTTAGTCTGGCCTTCACATGGACGTCATCAATTACACTCGATTCTGATTCCGTCCTTCATTCTTCATAGCAGATAATAAGTACATATAAAATGTGACTGCGGAATAGTGTAGTGCAACTACTGCAACTACTCTAGGGTAATATATAATTTCGACAATAATTGGGAACTAAGTGGTAGGCTTGTGTGTGTTATTATTGCTATTTATCGTCAATTATATCTAACCAAAATATTTATCTGACCTTTACAGTTCCTGAGAGAATGGTAGTATGAGAGATCTACATTGAATGATATGGATATGCCCACACACACAAACATATATATTTGTGCATGCCTCCTTGTCCTATTTAAGTCGCTACTTCCGTTGTTAACGTTTTATCTTTTTGCTCAATAATATTTTTTTCTTATTCTAACTGAGCAAGCTACTCATGCAGCCAAGCGACCCTTTTGATGGCCTTTTATCATATTCCTCGTTCATTACTACCGTAGTTGTACATAGCCGTAGCTATATACGGAGCTAAATACGGATACGACACAGAATGGTCGGACCATTGGTGTTGTTGCCCGTTTAAATCCAGAAATGGTCCCGCATGACTCTAAATGACTTGTGTGGTTATCGTTGTTACTTTTATTATTATTATTTTTAGAAGCGAAGCAAAATATCAAGAAGAAAACTAACACTAACTCTCCCTCTTGATCATGAGCTCACTGAGATGATATATTGTTAAAGTTTTTTACTATTATCCGACTTGTAAGCATTCTGTTTGTTAAGAGCATGACTAAGTTTTTGATTGAGTATGCTGCCCATCTTGCTTGAGAAGACAAGGCTCATGCGTAGATTACTACTTCACATTTCCTTAAGTTTGGGTGAGTCAGTGAGACATAGCCTAAAGGATTTTTTGATTGTGCAAGTGAAGAATTACTCAAGAAAATTTTTGTGCTTGTGACGATTCCAATTACTGTTATGCAATTTGTACGTATAACTGTAATTGGTGCTGATAGTTTGCAGAGAGGACAAAAGTGAGTTTTATCAGACCTATAAGGCGATAACAAGTGATGTTACGCGATCGACCATTAAATGTATACGAATTTGGTTTCGAATTTATTTATATCGTTGTCCACACCGTAAATTTAAAAAAAATGCAAATTTTTAAGAATGCATTTGAACTTAGTATCGTTATTCCACTTTGCTGTACCCTTTCTAGATGAACCACTTTTTATTTTTACTGTTTTACCACTGGGCAACAAAACAGCTCACACTAAAACGATTACTAGCGCGACCCTAGTAATCAAGCTCTGTTCGCTTGACTGATTGGCTAAGGCCATGCCGCCAGGGCATACCCTAATGTATCTGTTAACGTCCGTTTGTTTGCTTTGCCATTTCTAAGATTTTGACGAGATTAAAACTTGGATCGTGAGTGCCTAGCGACTCTCTACTTATATGAGCAGTTACATCTAGGTCCTTCAATCAAACTAGTCTGCTTTAGTTGATAAAGAACTTTACACACCCAAGCTGCAGAGCCCCGTTGACTTTGCTATAAGCTATCCAATGGATATGTAAGCCATAACGGCAAACAGGCTAAGAAGGAACGCAGAAAAGATTGGATATACGTCCGCTGCTTTGATTAATGACATGAATAGAGTAGAAACGTTTTAATCTAAAGACATCCTGGTTAGTTGTGCTACTTGTATAGATCAAGCGCTCGGTCAACTTCGAGTCAAAATATCGATCGGTGTATTTTAGTATATACAGGCGTACACAAAAGAATGGGTCACATAAAGCAGAAGATTTAGTAGGTAATTGCCCCTTCCTCTAGGACAGTTTTGTATTGGTTGTTAGGTTGTCATTAATTACGGGATGCCAGTCATTACAACACATATATGACTAGTTTGTATGGCGTTTCGAGCTTCAGACAAAGGCAAGCAATGAAGTCACATGATTTATTTCACACAAGTGAAATCTTAATGCGGCAAGGTGCAGAGAATAGCGTTCTCAAAAGATCCAACTTTTACAAATGAAAAAGAACCCTTAAGCTCATGCATGGCTGCTCAAACAAGCAGAACGGAATGTTGTTACTGGATCAGTAAAAAGTTGGCGATGGGACCTTTCTGACTGCTCAGATATATGTCATCATCATATTGTGGTTCGGTATAGGAGGATGGCGGACTTAGCAAAGAGCACGAGTCTTAAACACTGTTTATGTGTCTATTCGCGGATATAAAACGCAACAGCTTCATCGACCGCTACCGTTCAAATAAACACATAACAACGTCGCCGTGTCGACCACAAACATCATAGGTGTTACTATAGTTCGCCAGAACGACCGCGTTATAAAATATTTGAATGATACGATGCAAATGTGCAGCATTACCCAATATCCATTAACCATCAATGCCCAGCCTTTTATGATTGTTCGTGTCATTTTTCTACTATCTCCGTACATCATCATGAGGAACTCATACGATTTTGGATGTAGTTCGTAAATCTCATAGCCTTAACCTCAACTCAAAGTCCCTTAGACCTGATGTCGACTATTACAAATCTCATAGAAAACCTTAAAACTGGGAGCGATGATTCTGTTGATCCGCTTAGTGCAGACGGCTTCGACTATATCGCCGAACGTACAGTTTCAAACGTCCTCTTCTCACGCCTGTTTGTTTTTCGACAAACAAGCTAACAACAAACGTAAATTCTACGGGACCGTCTTGTCTCACCCGGTGTGGGAATAGATTTGTCGATATCAATATGGCTGAAATCGTCTTCATCATTTAGCGTCTGTACGAGATTTCTCTGTATACGCACGATGGCGCATAACTAAAATGGCTTTTTAGTTTGCAAAGTTAATTCTGCTACACAGATTACCAGGACAGTCCTATATTGGATGGGAGACTCACTGTGGTCATTTGTTCTACTTAAGAGCCTTCCACTTTCAACTCTTCTAGTAATAGCCAACAAGAGACCTTCACATCTTTGAACTGGGTTTCGGGAAATTTATACGTACACATAAATAGCCTACCTACATAGACTCCCTGATCCCATCCTGGTGACCGGTCCGGTGGCTATTTCACTATTCGCGACAAGCCGTCTGACAAGGTAGGTTTTAGCTTTAGGTTTTCTCATCGTACTGGCGCATGATCCGGCGATTGGTTCTCCTGGCTCTGCTGTGACTGCTCTAAGCCGGCTTTAGTCGGTAGAATATTGATGCTGCCCTTGTGCAATCGGTTGATGCGCCCCTCGATCTTACTAGCGAATACGGCCAGCTGGCCTACTTGATCGCCCTGTCTCATCGGCAGTGTGTTGTTAACTGACTCAATGAGACTCACCTGAAGGCTGGCCGGGACCGCAAGGAAGAAAGACCCAGTTTAGCCTGCTAATCTGAGCCGGGACGGCAGTTGTCCGTTTAGTTGTTCGATGACTGTGCGGAAATTTTGGGGTAGAGTGAGTGGATGGGGTATTGTGAGGCGGGAGTGGTGCTATCTGAAACGTTCTGTTAATCGGAGGAATGCTCTAGAACAGTGACAGAAGCTGGAGTGACCCTCGGCCGAGGTCGGGGGCTGGTTAAATCCATAGCCGGTGTTGCTCATTATAGGAAAATCAAAGGCTCAATGTTCCCAATGAAGGGCGTATTTTGCACACGGTTAATGTGGACAAATTTTCTCAAGCCTCATGCGTATAACAGTCAAGAATAGTACATATAGAAGCGAAATTTGCGGCTCATAATGTGAAAGAAGTATTTGTCTCTAGAAAATACGCTGATGAGAACTCCTAAGGATCATCAATTTTTGTTATCGTTGTTGTTGTTTCAGTATAGTGCACGAAACATTATCAAATATTAGTGTTATGTTAAAGCTATTTAGATCTAAACAAAAAAGCGTCCAGTATGCCAAATATGTTTATCGAATATAAACGTTACTCGGTCATATAATGACTCTGAGGTGTGTTACAGCTATTACGTTTATACGGTCACGGAAATCTTATGCATTTATGAGACGTTGAACATCTTGTATAACGCAGAACTAGCTCTGGATGGATTACCTTCAAGGCGAACAACACTGCTACATAGATTCGTTTGTCAAACAGATTTTGGGGAGTACGTCACAGTGTCGCAAACTGTGTTACTCTTCTTGCGAGCTGCTCATGTGATCTATCCGATTCTCAAGTTTTTGTGAGTAACGTTGAACCATGGCTTTTATGCGTAAGCCGCCTTGTTTGGGTGTCGGTGTCTGTTTATTCTCCAAGCTACCATGTTGCGCTATGGGAACAAGAGTGCCGCATGCTTTACAGCTGTTCTGAGCTCGAGGATATTTGGTTTAAAGTTTCAGATTAACCTAATTTCCTACAGCTACTGTGTAGCTGGCGTGTGATGTCGTAGACCGTGAAGTGCACGCGGCAACGATTCTGCTATAGCGAACTAGAAATTGAGATAGCAAGTTCTCTCAGCGAGATGGAGAAGTTTGTACATTGCAACACCGGATTAGTTCTTCGGTGCAAGAAACAATCGAGAATGAGTTTCACCCTATTTTCGACATCAGCTTACCTCTACCATTAAAAAAGGCTTTGTGCTGGCATTCTACTCGCGCCTACAGCAATATCAACACTTACATAATAGCCAGAAATCATTAACTCTATTTTTTCCCCGACATAGTTTATGCAGCGGCTAATTTTTAACAATTTTATCATTTGCTCCCTCTTCCCTTTTCCCTCGGGCTCTTTGTTCCAGTCTGTAGTTTTGCCTAAAAATTGCAGGTGGGTAATATTGCTGCTTTTCTCAAGGGTATTTGATCGATTCGGCTGTTTGATACGACAAATTTTAGCCGACACGAAATGATTTTTTCAGACAAAAAACAAGACAAGAGACGAGGACAGGGAAACCCACACATTTGCTTATTGTTTACCTGTTAGTTTGGCTAGCGCCCACCAAGAGACGTCCTCTGCCAGTCATCGTTCTGAGACGAAGGTGACGTTATGGAGAAAAGTTTGATATTCGTACACACAGCGGCGGCGGCGGTGATCGCTGCTCACGAGTAGCACGACACTTAAAACAAGTAGCCTTTTAAGCTATTTGTGTTCTATCTGTGAAAGACGAGTGATCACGAACTATTTGTTAGGTAGTTGGCGATAGATAGCTAAAGCTTTTTTGTGTATTAGAATATATGGACTAGGAATTTGTAGGAGTAATAATGTAGTAATAATATAATTTAGTAAAACTGTTCGCCGGTATTGGACTATTCTGTAGCTAGCTATTGCCCGTATTGAGCTCACTAAAACGAGAGTCTGATTTAAAGCTATATAAGCTTTTCTTAGAGTTTATGACATCAGATAGAGTGTATTGACCCTTTGGACACTTAGTGCTCTTTTGGGAAAAAAATTCGTCTTACCCTGGTTCCGCAAAGGCTACGTAGTAAGTAGTCAAGAAGTAACTAGTTGGTAACGTATGCAATTAATTTCACCGAGAGGCATTAATCCACCTATCGTTACTGCTCCAGCGAACCTTTACAGTTGGCTGGCGTACCAAATATCAAATTCCATATTATTCGAAAAACAAGGCTCATGCAAATACAGTTCACTGCCATAAAAAATTCGAAAATCACACTGGAAAATCCGCAATGGTACAGCGTTAAGTCACTGTTAAAAGATTTTAGTGAGCTCGCATATGGCAGTAGCGAAATTGCCGTATTCAACGAGTTGCGAGTGGACCACTTCAGGACGCTGGTGGCCAGTAGTTGGTTTGGCGGATGCTGGGTCAATTTTGGTCAGCATTTGTGTGAGGTGAAACCGATGCAGTCCAAATTTGGTGTGTTTGAGAAGGGGCGTTTTAGAAACCAGGCTACTTTTCAGATTGCTTTTCTGTGGTGGCTTTAGTCTGCTCGCCAACACACAAGCTTTGGACCAACTGCCAGGCGTTAAATCGCCTTTAGGCGTCTCAGACGACCGTATTTACACGACGGTTAAGTGCATCATATTCCTTCGTAGAGACTCTCCTGTGCAGTGTTTCGCTGAGAGAAGCGACGAGTGTCCCCTGATATTAGTTGTAGAACTAACAACAACGTTAAAATTAGAAGTGTGCACGCAGGGAGGCATGAATCTTAGACTATTATTTACTTGATAAGTAAATAGTTATGAAGGTTCTCACACGTTTTGACAGATATATGAAATTTGGGCTTCTTCATATGTGGGCTTACTAGGTTCGTTTAAATGGGCGAATCGCTGTTGAAGAGCAGGCTAAATCCTGTTACATTCATATCATTATAAAACTCTGCGAAAGACCGAATTAACTATTCCAACCAGGTGACATAAAGCTGGTTCGTATGTTCCTATCTCTTTCCAGAGATTCATAGCAAAAATGGTGGTCCAGCTCGTCTCATTTTCAAATTCGAGTAAGTTGCTCGAAATGTAGTTCGTCTTAATTAGAATACTCTGACAAGAGTGATATTGTCTAGTGATTGCTTAAAGGCCTTATCGCAAGAAGTGCCTGATTTTATTTGTAGTGAAGAAGATCTAGGCAAATACCATCTGATTTTAACAAAAACAGTATACCTAGCACAACCACTTAATTTTCTTGTAAAATTTTGTGAGACTTTTTCTGTGAGATTTTTTAAACAGCAAAGTCTGTACTAGGTGCCTAACAACATTAAACATTATGGCGTATTTTAGAAACAACGGACTTAACTCATCCGAAGAAGTCGTTAGCCGGAGTCGTATAAGAACTAGTGGTTTTTATCAGTGTAGGATACAGTTTGACGCTGAATTCATAACGGGTGGCAGGTTCCGTCCTTGGGAAAAATGACCACGCAATGGCATACGCAACGAAAAGACGAACGGTATTCGATGACATATGCGAAGTGTAGATCGTATTTTCAACTTTATGCGGGGAATAAGTTGAACATAGTGTCGTCTGTTTTTATGACTTGAAGTTGAGTCATAAAAGTTAAGTCTAATTTTTAACATTAAACTTAGGAAGTTCCTTTAGAACGCGTATCCACGCATAGCCACTGTCGAGGTTCGGATTAAAAAAGGAGACTAAAAAGTGGTCCTTCAAAGACACTTTGTGCCTTCAGTATTTAACGTATTTCATGTACGATCGCATTGGACATGGCTACCATTTGAACCGCGGAGATAAAGGCATTTAATCACAATTCTTACCTTAAGCACATCGTTACTTCAATCATCCTTTTCGAGAGAAATCGTGGTTTCACAAGAAAATGAGAATGTACGTTTACAATATATTCCGTACATTCTCTTAGTTCGCACAAACGAAGTTCGTAAAGTAGTAAAGGATTAATTAGGAAAAGTACGCATATCGCTGTTTTGTTGAGGTACCTTTTATAACCCTACATTTTAAGAACGCTAACATCATGCAAATCTATGTTTTACAGAATGCAACAGAATACAAATCTATGTTTGAAGGCATCATTTCTAATATGCCTTAAAACAGATCGGCTTTGGTCTGTCGCAAGTCGCTACTATTACTATTATTACTGATCGTATTTTATAAAAAGAATTAGTTTTGAACACGGATTTCTGGATTGAGAAAACCGGTATTACCCATAAGTAGCGCCTTTATTTAAAGACGTCGATTGAAGATGGGGCCGAGCGTAGCCAAGTAGACTATAGAATTATTTGCGTAGCCCCAGTACACTTCTCCGTCGTAAAACATCAATTCAGATGCATTATTTGCATTTGTATTCAGTAGCTCCTTCGCGCATCTTATATACTTAATTTGGCCAGCGACAGAGTGCGTAGTCCTCTATAGAAATTTTTATTTTATATCGACAGGTGATATAAGACTGATGCATATTTATATCTTTGAGAAACCAGCTGTAAATAAGTGCAAATAATGTACCCGAACTTAACAAGCCGCCTAGTTAAATTAAAACTGTTAGACAGTGGAACAATGTTTGCACCTGAAATTCGCTTTTGATTCGTAATGCAAACTCCTGTAAGGATTTGCAACTTCCGCTCTTGGCTAAACTAAAAACAGCTATATAATATTGTGTTCTACATAAAACGAAAATGTGCTCTTTTCCAGGTGCTTGTACATAGAAATACATTTGGTACCTAGACGTGCTTAGACGCTTAATCACATAACATATGCATAGAAAACAAGCTAGGTATTCACCACGAGAGCAGCACGTATTCCAAGAAGGGACTTAAGGGGCTTTGTGCTGGCAATTAACACTTTTCGACCTCTTGCCGTAATTGATCGCCGTAATTCCGTAAACACGTTCCCACATTCATTTTACTCCAGTGTCTTTTAAGAAAAGTAGTACCTTAATAGCAATTTGATCGTAAATAATATTTGTATATTGCAGATACACAATACAGTATTGAATTAACGTGACCGTTGCAAGTGCTGGCCCTTGACATCATTGATATTCTTAAGCACTTGTTTTCATCAATACTATACACAGTGGCAAGAAAAACCGAAGAAGCACTTCAGGAAGTTTTCCACTTTAACTAAAAGACTCAATGATTCTATCTACTCAATGATATATTGATATACTTTTCATCACACATTTTATTGTATAAATTTTGTTACAACAGTGGTGCAAAACATTTGCGTGGCGACACTTGCATTCAATAAACACATGTATCTATTTCAATTCTTTATTATTATCAGTTTTCTTATTATTAGAAATTCGCGATTTGTTACTGGTTGATATTCAACAGTTAAATTCAATTAGCGATGTAATTAATTTCCATTTTGGCGTTTTTCCTATCCATTAACCCCCTCCGCCGCTCCAATAGAGTTCATACGCGTTCGTTCGCATCGCAATTTGATTATACTATATGTGAACAGTCAAAAAATTATCATTCCATCACGATCCGTTGACGCAGTCGTAATCTCTCGAACGATTCTGAATCAGATGGAAAAACGATATAATATAATATCAATTCATTTCGATCAGTAGAATTCTAGCCGGTAACACATTATGACCAGGGGCACCACTGGCCGTCGGCACCGTTAACGTGAGCGATGTACGAATTCGATTATTCGAAATAAGATGATTACAGCTAGCGACTCCTATTGTACGAAATTTTTCAAGAGAGCACGATGTGTGACATTTTTCGATAACTTTTAACCCTGCCACGACTATTATCATAGTGAAAAGATAATTATTATACTAATAACTGAATTAACACACTTTCTGCTACGATAAACGTATTATATTGACTGAGGGTTAAGCGACATTGCGTTATAATCAGGTTTTTCAACTAAGCACCCAGTAGCTAGCTGGTAATATTTACTTTAAAATCAAATACCCTTGAAGGCACTTTAATTGTCAGTGGAAACATGCTTACTCTTACGATGGCCAAAAGAATTACGATCTACAGTCTCTTAGACAATCTAAGCCCTTTTTCACTGTTGAATACAAAGAGATATTAGTTTACAGCGATTCCTAAGTACATACGTACACCAACAGGGATTTACGTGTGCGTGATGTGCCTCATTCGGGTTGTATGCATGTGAACATCACAGTATACTTATCCACTAAAGTTTATCACCAGTACTGTTACTGATATTTATTAAAAACAAGAACTCAATAATTACAGCCAACGTTTATCAAAGTACCACGACTTATGTGGTATTTCTTGTCGTGCATTTTTTTGAGACATCAATGGCGTTATTTTCACAAATGCGTAATCACTCAGTGAGTGGAGCAACCATTGCCTATAAAGTATCGTGTGCTCTAGGCATTCGAACTAGGTGAGCTAACTGCTGGCTGAAGGGTACAACTAAACAGATTGACTGATTAGCTTAACTAGCAGCAACGTTAACTAGTTTAACAGGCAACTGTAGGCATGAAATTTCGAGACGGTTTGAGTTCGTGTTGTCGATAGTGACATTGACCGTGCTGCCGTAACGAGTTGCGCAGGTTACGATGAAAGCCGTTTGGGTGATGAGCAGCGTCCTCCGTCTTAGGAGAGACGTTTACCCATACGTTCAAGTATAGCATTGTCATGACGTATTCTCTAACAAGGTGTAGCATTAGCTTAAAGAGTGTTACGCAGAGGTACGTCATGGAAAAAAACCGCGTGGAAATGCGGATTGAACCACGCAATAGCGAATATATATATATATATATATATATAT
>MNPL01004362.1:0-11494 GCA_002081605.1 Tropilaelaps mercedesae
TATATATATATATATATATATATATATATATAAAGGACTGTATGTCACCCACTTTCTAGTTTCGCGGTCTCCATTTGATCTCTAATGGTTCGTATTACGACTCTCTAATATGCGCCCGCACCTAATCCGACATCGGAACTCCGGATTGGTGATGGAGCTATGACGTAACCTACTTCTGCATTCCGGCGAACTCTGCAATTTCGTTTGCGTTCAAGTTTTTCAGTCGTTTCTATCCGAGTCGAACAACGAGCTGTTTCTGTTCCTTTGCCAAGCCCTCGACTCTCGCGATGGCAACTGCCGCTAGGTCATCAATCTTCGTCGGGCCACTCAAGAAGGCGGTTCACGCACCCATGCACCTTCACTGTCGCTCGAGAAGGACCGACATGGTCACGTTGGCATGGTGTGGTCGACAGCTTTTTGACGGAGTCATGTCACCAGGTAGATTCTTGGCTGTTGTTTAGAGCGTAGGCGAGCAAAACCGCTTCCGAGTTTCAAACTGACGGTTATGATAAATTATAGGAAATTACTAACTATGATTCAGCTAAGCGGCTGAGTACGACTCCTAATTTTGTATATAACATATGGATCAGCTGTATGCTTAGATGCAAATCGAGGTGATTTATTGTGTCTCACAGTGCGATTATTTAATGGAATAACACGTATAGTCATTGACAGGAGAACATATGCACGCTTATCAACATTGCCATAATTGAGTCTAACACAGCATTTCTAACTACGCTCAGAGATCTGTTGTAGCAGATTCACGTTTGAACCAGTTGCTTTTCAAGTTTTTCAAGTATAGAACCTTATTGCGCAAACTTCGGTCTTTGAAGTATGCTGAGACTATGGACTCGTACTATTAGTGCGTATACACAGATTAGAGATGCACAGTAAATTACTCTAATATTCTGTTAAAATGGGTATTGATCGCCGCTTAATATTGGAGGCCTTGGCACATATGTTCAGAGCAGCACTTCATCATACTCCAATCATCATATTTTGTAATCAGGTAAATCGCTTCGATAGTTTTCTCCGAAAATTAAATGTAATTTTTGGTAGTTCAAAATCAACCAAAACTGTTTTAAGTAGCACCCTTGCGCCTGCTGTTAACCAAGGACTTTTAGTAAGGTCATTATTAAAGGACGCCTTGCACACCGACAGAGTTTCTACGATAAGGTTACGATCTGAGTTAAGGCAGGGCATACTATTAATCATCCCTTTCATCGCTTTGACTTAATTTGTCCATGGGCATGAAGGCCAACATAACCCTAATCCGTTGCATTGGCTGTTACGCTGGTTTAACTAGCACATCAGCTTGATTTTACTATTTTTCTGTATAGTTCTTTCCATTTGCATATTTTTTCCAATAACTCCACATTACAGTGTACTCCACATTACAAACCATCGAATTATTGTTTTTCCGACTGAAATTACACAGCTTGGTTAGTGTCAGGTCTAGACCACTGCCTAGTCAATGCAGTGTCCTGTTCTATATATTCTGTCTCATCGTGTTGTTTTTTGCTTGCCTCAGCCACCTATTCTTTTTCCCGAGGCCCATGTCATCGACGTCCATGAGATCCTCGAAGATGCACCAGACTATTGCGTTGGCACCTTATAGGACTTATTTCCCCGACCAGCCGCTCCCCTGCGTCAGGTCCTGTCAATAGGCCAGCCCTTATTGTGCGGGTGAGACGCCTGCGGGCCCGTCGTGCTCGATTACAGCGACGCGGCCAACAGCACAGCCAACAGGACATAAGCATCAGCTCCTGTGCTAGCAGTCCGACGGCTGTGCCTCTTACTCCCTCGAGCCGTTTCGGACCTGTTCCTGCCAGGAACAGGAAGAGAAACACCGACCTCGTTCTCAACGTCCTCTCTAATGGATCTTCGAAAGCTGTTGACAGCCGTCGAAAGAACCCTTTCCCAGCGAGGCTGTCTTCTATGTGCTAAGACCCACAGAAACCTTTGGGCCCTCTCGGCGAAGAAAAAACATACACACCCACACACAGACCCACACACACACACACACACACACACAGAAAAGACGCTCATACTCATGTGGGCGACGATGACAAAGCCGGGTGAAGTACTGGGTGTCCAAGGTCTTGTTGAATGCCTTGTTATCCAGGCGGGGTAGAAAAAGCAGCGGAGGCGTGGAAAATGTTGTTGGCCGATTTCATCCCTGACGACCTACTCAACGAACGTTCACCCCCAAAGGCGGAACAAAAAATACGTGAATCGAGCGCTGTATGCCTTCTCCTTTGCTGCTGTCTTAAAATAGGCCTTTGCCGGCGTATTGCCGTTGAGCGGATGAGAACGCTTTCGCCAGTTGGTTGCTCTGTTGTTTCTGGTGTCTCAAACCGGCAACCGCTCTGCTGGTGTTTGGCGCTGCTGGATAATGGTGTCCGCCTTTAGGCGGTGTTAGCCTTGGTCTCTTTGACGGCGATTGAGCCGCAATCGCCTTCTGAGCGCAGAAAGAGATATTAGAGGCGATGTGGAGATGAGGGATGATGGGGTTTTTCCTTTCTCTCTGCACATCCTGCGTATACCGTGTGGAGATTAGTTGTCGCTTCACTGCGATATGACTGGGCTTTGGCCGGATGTAAGTGAATGTAAATTGAGATGAGGCGTCAGTCCTTCCTTATTGATAGACAGATTGATTCGATATAACATCGATCAAACTATGTGACTGTTGGATACACATTGCATTGTAATGTAAATTGCCGAAATTCATTCTGGCGGCTTCAGCGAATGAGCAGGTCGAGATGAGAAATTCTTGTCTTTGCGGAAGGTGTGCAGGCCTAAGAAAAGGATTGTGGCTAGAATATTGCATTTCCCTTTAAAGTTATTGTGTCTACTTAAGATAAATTTTCCATCTGTTTGAAAAAGGGCTAAACATTGCAAAGTTTGCAGCACTCGTATATAGAATTACTACAGTAGGAACCTCTAAAATATGCAATCTATCCAATTGAACGTCTTTTCACCACTGCATATGCATGTTGGGACGAACTTAATCGAGTCTCGGCTGCGCCCGCTAAATGTCCGAAGCTTTAAATCTTCATCTGAATAGGTAGCGTAGATAATTTGTCTGTACCGCCGGACCGAACCGCTTCTCACGGTTACGGTTCCTGGCAAGCGGTGGAGAAGCGTAACCAGCAATCGTAGGAATTGTATTAAATATATCGAATTTCGTCCGGACCTACGATTGCTTTGGTAATAGTTGCTGCCGATTGGCATGGGTATGCAGCAGTTGGGTGCAGGCGATTGGCAAGCGTCGGGAGGTGTAAACACCTGTCTCTCGCAGACTGTGCAATCGTCTCTCTCTCTGTCTACCTCGTCCATCTCCCCCTTGAAATAGCCTCGTTCGTTGAGGTGACACCGTTGAATGCTACGTGGGAGTGCCGCAATACGTATGCAAATATGCCCGAATCCTCTTAATGTCTACGCTTATACCGATGTGATTTGGTCCTTCTCATCAACCCTTTACCCTGAAAACCTACCTAGAGAGATGGGGTGCTATCCCTCTCCTATTTTGGTAGCCGGTATACAGCGATGAGTATTAACAGATCTACCACATCAACCAAACCTTCCCTGCCTTTACTCACAATGCAGGGTCCCCAGGTTCTCAGATCGGAGTCGACAAATCGGTAGAAGGTTCTTCAACTGCCACTCATATATTTATGCACCTATATATCTTAGTAAATAGGGTAAGGTATTATGCATAATGGCGAATATGTGAGTTTCGGACTTTACTCGCAGTTGCCAAGTGCGGTAGTCACTTGGGGCGGGTTAGAGAATAGAGAACCGTTGAAATTAATGTGTATTCATGGCAGCTAAGAAATACCAACCTGGTCAGTGATACAGAGGTAAGCTATACTCCCCTATTCAAATCATTGCATTTCAACCTATCTACATTATAGTCTAATATGGTATGACTAAAGGGATATACGAATATGATGCTGGCAATAAACATTCATAAAGTTACCTGTGGTTGAAATTTGCAAACAGTTGTATTTCGCTGGAGAGTTGACGCACGGGAAATTTGCTTGACGTTTAATTGGTGCCGGTAGTAAATATGTTTAATATTTATAGTTTGGAATCAGTTTTAGGGGCTTTTTTGGGGTAGTAATGTCCTTTTCAAGTTTTCTTGGCTATCAAGCTTGCGAGAGAATCGACCTGCACATAATGTAGTTGCCAATTAGCTAAACTAGTACCCGGTTTCAAAATATATTTTTTATCTCTTGCATAAAAATTCGACACGTGTGGGTACGATAGTGAAACCAAAAAAAAAAGTTACATACGTGGCATACCTATGGCTACGTCTGTAAAAAAAATCAGTACTAACGATAAACGGGATCGCTGAAAAATCCCGAGTGCATTATTGGTGTCCAATAAATTGAATAAGTCCAAACGTAGCTCCAACCCAAATAAGGGTAACGATATTTACCAGAGAATACACTATCACACTTGTGTATTGATACGACTTTTTAGGCATAAAATGTAAATTGCACTGTGGACAGTGCTCGACACATCTGCCCGACCTGTCTGGATAATACGCAGCACATATGCGAAAACGAGTAATCGACGGATGTAAAGTAACGTGTAATTGCTTGATAGTGTGGCTCAGTGACTTTTGAGGGATGCAGTGGCTGACCAATAGCAGTCAGTGATTAAAGGAACTTTAGCTTAGGGCACAGCGGAAGACACGTTGCCCTTCACACCCTACACAAACGGTAGATTCGAAACCTCGTTGAGTGCCCTATGAACATAGCTCGGAGAGCGGTGGCGTTAGCTACGGTTGTGTTTACTATACGCTATGTCGTAGGCCCTGATCAGTCGATGCCGCCAGAACGGAGCGTTCGCCTGTTATTCGTTACGACAACGACAGGCAGCAAACTCAATACGCCGTCACTTACGTTAGCATAGGAAGCTGGTTGAGGGATGAGTACCGCTAGGATATAAGGCTAAGATATACCTCTCGATTGAGCTAGTTGCCATACGCTTGCGTATAAAAAGCGAACCTCCGCTTATCGTGCTTGCTAAAAGCCCCCAATGGCTGAAAGACGGCCAAAGGTGCAGGTGAGGCGAAAGATAGAGACTCGACAGGAACCTAGTGGGTCGGCGACAGGAAGCATCTTAGGAAAGAGCTTTCACAGAATATTGAGCGTACTGGTATTGGTGACTGTGTGCGTGTGTATGTGAATGTTCACTACGCTAGCACTTACTACGAATAGCGGTCTGGTATCAACGATATACATGAGAAAGACACCGATCTGTTTTTCAACGTAAGACGATATTCGAGGGAATGTCTCCTATGCGAAAATTTTCATTTGGCTAAGAAACACTTACGAGCTGGTCGCATATAGATGCCTCCCTCCAGATAAATAATTCGATCAATGGAATGCTTTATTTGTAAACAATTGATAGCATCGAAAAGCTAAATATGAGCAGATTGCTTGATTCAAATTTATAAGCAACATTGACATAGTATACCACTTTTCATTCGTATTAATAGGGCTCCTAATCTAACTTTATATTAGCTTGTTATGACCACTGACGAAACCACCCATGAGTAAGCTTATTTGCTTGTGAAACAAGGTTGCTTGAACACTTGCAATCCTCAATATCTAAATCACCCACTTATTAATGCATTATATTACTTATCTAAAAATCGGTGCCTTCAGTTATCTTAGAGGTCTTCACAACTGTCAAGAATGACCTCGTGGCATTCCATCTGAGAGAGACGTTCGTACGATAATTACAGTGTTGCAAAAGTATGGAAACATTTTAAGCATTTAACTAAGTTGTTTGTGAATTTTTTTACTCGTTTAAAAGTGAATGCAAAGCGAATGGTTTAAAATTTTTCATGTCCTGTGGCCCACTTCAGTCTGATGAGTAACATAAACAACGTAAACAACATTGTCGCCAGAAATATTCTCATGTATTTAATGAACAGTCGTTACATCCGATGCATTTATCACAAAGACGAAGAAAACATCTCATTCACACTTTCTTTTGTTTCATCTAAATTTAGTAACAGTTATAGTCAATGCCGGTTTCGCGCCATACAGTTTGTCATCAAATCCGTTGCCAACAAATATTGGCCAAATTTCAACGACAAGTGGCTTTGGGACTTATGTATTATTTCTTTTAATTATTGAGCCCAGGTTATCAAATCTACGCACTGAAAGTCGAGATTACACACATTTCTTTATGATAAGCCTCATCATCCTAAATGCGTCAATAAACGTATGACATTACGCAGGCTAGAGTGAATGCTTCATTGATGTATTTCGCGTTCAATATTATTCTATCCATACTTTTTGCTCAGTTCTCTTTTGCTTCTTGAAGACGAGCCACAATGTTCCTCAAGTTGGTGGCCGGAACTCCGCTTCTCCGGTTCTACCTCTTGACACGAACTGTCGCCGCCCTCAGGACGGTAGCGCCCGTCTTTAACTCTGCCTTCCTTTCACTAACCCTCCTCCCCTTGGATTGTCTTATATAGACGGTTTGTCCTTTCAGCGTTTGAACCGCGTTCGTTCCAGCCCACCTTCGCTTTGCAGCGGAGCGCCGAGGGAACGCTCCTCGCAACGTCAACTATTATATCAGCCTCTCGACCAGCCACCCAAGCACCGAGCAGTCTTTAGCTGCTTCTCCGGCCGATTGGGGCAGGGTGCCGGGCCTGGTTAGGCACTCGGTGCCTCATGAAGCCGTGTGTGGATCTCTCTGTTTGTCTGACGCTCCCAGGGCGGCCGAAGCGCGTTCTTTTCTCTGTGTCAACATTAACTTTGTCCTTAGTACATTAATATAATACCCCGGCTGATCCCTGTCGCATGCCCCTTACACCACCATTCTCAGTGGGAGCTTTGACCTCCCACGCATCTTCTTACAGATGGGTCTCAGCTACCAGTCAGCAGAGTGGCCGTATATCCACTCTTCGAGTACATCCACCCAGGAATAATGGAATGTCTATGAGGACGTAGAGTAAAGAGAGACAACGAGAGAATAAACTCCTGACAATATCATGCCTAGGTGACGGCCGCGGAGTCGTCGATGGTGCTGAGTAAGAACAGACAGCCCGTTAATGTTTTTCTGACCCTAAACGCTATTGGGACT
This sequence comes from Tropilaelaps mercedesae, assembly GCA_002081605.1. Classification (NCBI taxonomy): domain Eukaryota; kingdom Metazoa; phylum Arthropoda; class Arachnida; order Mesostigmata; family Laelapidae; genus Tropilaelaps; species Tropilaelaps mercedesae. The sequence continues at coordinate 7,114 of MNPL01004362.1, forward strand.
TTTATTTTGTGCTTTCCGGATTTTCTTCTCGTCTGTCCTTCTCCTGTTTTTAATTAAAAAGTGCCACTCTGATGAGCAGGTATATATTTGCTGTTATTTAGTGGAAAGCACCCGAACACTGTGACGTTACAAAAGTGCTTTTGTTTCATAGGTTTATTAGATCACTTGCAAATACTATTTTATAATCCTAATGGTCTTCTGCTTAATGAATTGAGAAATAATTTCATATAAAAAACGTTTTCGATGTTGATTTTCAATCTACAAATCGCATGGTAATATGAAACATTAGCGCAAAGTTGACCTTACCGAAGCATAACGATTTTTGGGATAATATTCCTTCTCTAGGAAATGATGTTGTTTTTGAAACTAAAAAATCCTATCATTCTATCTTGCAGACGATCCTAGACGACTAGCACTTTGTAATAAACGGCCCAGTTTAATGCCATTCAGAAACAAGGAATGAATCATTTATTGAGTCTTTAGTACCACGAAATCCATAAAGAAATCCCTTCTATGCTCTTCTGAGTACCTTCATTTTGGAGCATGCTTTGTAATAGTACACTTTTAGCGCTAGAGTTTTCGAAATAGCCAGGCAGAATTGTCCTAGACTATCTATCATCTTTGCCTGACCGCGGGTCAGATGAGGATTTAATGCGTTTCACGTCAATGTCTTAAAAACTATTCTAAATTAAATCTAATTTGGGACCACGCTTCTAGGTGCGGCTTTTCCGCCTTCTGCTCAATGCTTAGTCCGGTAAGGTGTACTAACACGTAAATTAGCATTTCAATGTTCAAGTTCGTCATTCAACCAAGTTCGTAAGATCGTATTTGAACAAGGTAATTGGAGCAACAGTGCATGATTGCAAGTGAAAAAAAAATGTTCTATTAGTTACGGTTAATATGAACCTATTTTATTATCGCAAGATCAAAAACGCCTTTCCGTCAATCTTCGTTTGCTTTAAAGCTGGTAAAAGAGGAAAACTGTAAGGCATCAGCACAAAGAGCAATAGATGTTTTGTCCCGGTGGCTGCCTCCGCCACTATATCACATATCCGTGTAGGAACCTATCGATACGTTCGTCACTTTTTATGTCACGTTTTCAACAAAATACGACATTGAGCTTATTTAGAAAGATTCTGTATGCCAGTAAACGTTACGAGAATTAGTCATCATTTAGGCTACTTTTGTAAAAAGGGCGTTTACAGTTCATCCGAAAATTGAACATTTTGCACCAAAAATCCTGGCCTCTAGATACCATAGAGCGCCGCCTTAGCAGCTTTGAGCGCGACGCATATTGGCCACTCGAAAAGCACACTAAACCTAGTCTCCGAATTGTGAATTCAGCGGGCGTACGGTGGTGCTCTCTTGGGCGTTAGGACACGCTCATCGTCGCCCAGTCGAGTCGTCAGTAGTCGAACAGGTCTCGCAAAGGCCGTCATGGCCGCCGCGCATATGCGGAACCAAGTGGCGACTGGCGCACGAAAAATAGGTCGTTTCCGCTAGCCGACGCAAATTTGATTTTCATGCGCGGTCGCCGTAGACGCAGGTTTTTCGAGGGCTCTTCGGCTCAAGGATGAGAAAGAAAGCTGGATCTTCTATTCGTTTTTCCGCGCTGTTAGTACCGGTCGGTTGCATTCGTCATCTGTAATTCCATGTGGACCGACCTGACGTCGATGGTCTGCACAGGCTGTTCTGTTTCGGCAAAGCTGCTTCCTTGATGTAATCATGTTGCGTGTACTTTGCGTCGCTGCAAACTGTACAGGCTTGTTTGATGTCCTCCAGTAGCGGTGAGCGAATGGTGAGGTGGACGTGGTGAGGGACATTGGAATTCGTTTTTCGATTTTCACATACGTATGTATTCTATTGTGCATCGAGCAAGGTATATGCATCGCGGATAGATGATTTACTTAGAGGACGCATGCGGCTTAGTTTGCAGACTAAGAATATACACACGATGTGGTAGGTTTTTGGGAACATTTGTTTTATTTTTAGACATAGAGTTCATTAACATCAATATTATTTATTGAAACTTCGGATGAAAGCCTCCAGTAATGTCGCGTCAATCTCTCCTAAAGCTTAGTGTGCCAGAAATCCCAGAAAATTTGCCGTTGTCACTGAAAGCTAGGTCTTCGCAAAGCAGGCAAAGCCGTACGCGTCACAGCGTATGCGCACTAACTTCATATATCTTTGCGCAAAACCCCACCAAAAAGCATTTTTATAATGGTTCAACTGATATTTCGTCTTTTGCGGCCTTTTGACTTGGGTCGCCTTGGGGCTAAAACGCCAAGGAGAGAATTGCAATGCAATCAAAAAAGTATACCCACCCAAGATTGACCCATCTTAAAACGATGCTTTTTCTGCTTTAGGTTCTGCTTCTAACAATCGATCATCGTCCATTATTTACATGAGGCATATTTGGACGGCGTTGACACCTTTTTGCTTGGATGGGAGCGAATGGTCGATCATACCTTTTTCAGCAGCTGTGTCCTTTCAATATTCTGATTTCTCGTTACTCCCACACAAAAGACATGCGCTATTCTTTCTCGTCGGTGTTCGTCAGTTGCACGCTAGTGCTTGATAGCATCGTTTCCCCTGCTTTCAGTCAACTTCACGCTTTGCACTTGTCGCGACCCATCCGTGTCGTTTGTCGTCAATGTTGTCTTTTACCTGCGGGTTCGCTAGCTTTACTGCTGACGTTCTTCGGAAGGAAAGCAAAACTTGAACAACCGAAGTTTAAAACAGACGTAATACACCCGACTTGTCATACTTTGCCTCAGGCAGTGAATTCAATAACGCATTCACGTTGTGCGTACTCAAATATATTTGGAATAAGTTATGTTCTTGGTCACAATTTTTCGCCAGCACTTTTGCTAGCTTTTACGGCTGTATTAGTAGCAACATGACTATTAAAAATGAAAGCCAGACACTTTGATCTTTTTCCAATAGCCAGGAGCGTTTCATTATGCGATTAAAAGCTATAATCTATGCAATACCCTGAGCTCCAACTGCACGCTATAACATAATCACTAGTGAGCTGTTCTCCTCTTTGCACAATATTTAAGTGGCATCTCAGTGAGTAACGAACAATGAAATTTAACCACAAAATGGCTGGAGGAGAATTTTTGTCCGTACAAATCATTAAACAATTAATTTTCTTATACGCAGATGGCTGTGCGGACTCGGCGAGATTCTCGGGTCGGATTTCACGAAGGAACTGAATCCCATATTAAAGGCTGTGTGCCGTAGCTTTGATTGCGAGAAGCCAAATTCATATTAATATTAGGCCATATCGGAAGGCAGTTACAGATTCATCCATTTAGCCATCGATATGTTAAACTTGTTCTGCGTGCATTTTACGATTAAGGACTTTTGACATCTATTTCTGAAATTGCACCACTGCAACGCATTGCGTCTATTACGTATAAACCACAACTCGCCTAGCAGCTACTGAATAATCTTCTAAATGCAGAAGTATGACGCTAGTACAAATTACCCAAAAGGAATGTTTATAAGAATGTTTATAAGTTTCTTCACCTGCTTTCGACTGGTACTGCGATGAGAACTGCAAATCAGAATATCGACAAAAATTCAACTGCATTAAGTGGAGGTCCACTGAAACGATAAAGCACGAGGTGTTGCTTAAATCAGTGACACGCTGGGTGTACGTGGACTCAAGAATTCGGTTTTTTCTACTTTTCTAGTTAAAACTTTTATGATTGTAGTCGATTACAGAGCATCAGAGAACGGTGTACATTGGTGTACTAATAAGTTGGAAGAGTGTAGAGAATGCCTGTAGGGAAGTAGAACCAAAAGTTATGCTCTTTAAAATAATTCTGAAAACGAGCTAAAAAAGTGGCACAATCTATTCGCCAGAGTATGTAAACCCATTGTTTGCCGCGAACGATGCGAACTAAACGGCTTGAATCCGCATTGAATACCGTTACCATTTTCCCTAATAATATCCTTTTCGTTTCAATGCACGCATAACCCATTATACCATATTCAGCTCAATAGATCGCAGCCACCCAAGTAATTGTGTATTCTACCAGCTATCGGTCCGCTGGGCAAAGCAATTTTCTCTCTCGTTCATATAGAGACGCACGTATACAGAACTCAATTGGCAGTAGCTGTAGTTATAGGCAGTAACAAGATGGCAACACCAAACACACTTTGTCTCCGTCCTGTTCCGCACATAGGTGTTGTCAAAGTGTGGACAATCGGTCTTGGACCTCGCTGGCCCTAGAGCCGGCGTGCCGCTGACGGGCCGACATCGATATGTACCATCTAGCGATGCTGCTTTTCTACCCAATGTGTATTTGGTATATATATATATATATAGTTGTCGCATACAAGATATATATATATATATATATATATATAT
>MNPL01004363.1:0-17512 GCA_002081605.1 Tropilaelaps mercedesae
ATATATATATATATATGTTTGTGTATATATATATATATATATATATTTAAACGTTCAAAACGCTTGTGGTGGATATTTTTTACTTTATCATTCATTATTGAACACCAAATAGTTTTTTGTTTAGTGTTTTGTGTGTAGATCATAGTCATTTTTAATATTAATGCTTGAAAAACAATTTTTAAAGAATAATGGAACGAGCGTATATATTAGTTCCGCTGGTTTGAAAAAAAACTAAAATAAAGACATGCTTTTCACGAATATTTATACTTTTATTAGTTTAGACATAAAAAAATGATTTGTTGAAAACGTTCGGTTTCTATGGCCTGCTTCAGTTTGACGTATGATTGATGTAACGATTGTTCGTTAACTGAGGAAATTCTTTAACAGTCACTTTGTTTGTATACTCTTCCATTAGCAATATATACTTTTCCTATTTTTTTCAAATGACTAGAAAAAAGAATGACAATTAAAAATAATTAGGATCGACACCGATTATTTGCCAAAAAAATAAAACACCTGTTTTCCAACAAAAAGGTGAAAAAAAAACCGAGTAAGTACGGGTGTTTGAAAACCTATTTTCTGGAACACCCTATATCTATACTTAATTCACTCGACTAACTTCTCAAACGAATTTCACAGAGTAATTATATTATGATTAACCCGATGATATTTTGGGCCACTCATTTCATAAGTAGCTATGTGGATTTCCATTAGTAAAACCATGTTGTTGGTACTTAGCTTAGCAACAAATGATAAATCTGAGGATACATGATCCAGAAGAAATTTCTCCGAAATAATAAGTGCGCTTGATGATTGTGCAATTAATCGATAGCTGTCAACACTTGATTTTTACCTTTCGTTAAAAAAGGTTCTTGTGATAGCTCTACATAAGTTTTAAGGTACGATGCCTTTATGGTGAAATTTACTAAAGGTTAAAAACGGGATTTTGATTGCTCTGCTAACCCTTCTTGTAAACTTGATACACTATCAGGCGTCAAAACTAGTCTATAAGAGTGGTTTTGAATGATAGATGATCGATTTCATTCACGTTGCGTCCCCACTAATACTTACGAACTGAGAAAATACTTCAAACAATAAAATTAATAGACGAATTGTGATACAAATATTTTAGAAAAAATATTGTTGGTATCGTCGGCTATTAGCGTATCATTTTGACTTTTGTGGATCATTAAGTTTTTAAAATTCAGATTTCATACTTCCAAAATTTTAAGTGCCGTTTCTACGTTGTGAACCTTTTTCTTATAGTGTTGGTCTGCATCTTCTTTAGGTTTTTGAGTCCTTAAAATAGCTGCTTAGGTGCGTTGCCGCAAGCAGCGCCATAATAACCAGTTAAAGATAATTGACTGTCATAGATTTCAAGACTCAGCACCTCTCTGACACCATCACCACTTCAATAATTTTGGGTTGCGTAAAAGCATTCGCTGAATCACAGACACTGTATAAAAAAATCGCTAAGTCAATCCGTGGACAAACTATGTGTGGCCTTCTTGAATTTCTAAATTAGCGTTTCTCCGAATATATTTATTATATAAGTCCTCTTCCTATTTCTTATTGGCTTTTGTAATTAGTTGTTGCTTGAATTCCTCAACTATACTTGGAGATTTTGTTTAGCAGTTTAGTATAACTGCTAAACAAAATCAAAACTAGTGGTTAGTCCATCCCTCACGACATCTTGTCTGGCTCTGTTCGATGGTCTGTGGAAAGTCTGTGGAAAACCTCCTTATTTTCCATAAAACTCAAACCAACGTTTGGGAGGGCTCAAAATATAATACAGTGGGTAGATAGATTGCTTTGCAAACGACGTCCCACTAGTTGGGGCGCCAATCTATAGTGCATCAACATTTTCACCATCTTTGCAAAAAAGTTTTATGTTCTACGTCATGATACTTGTAAATTTCTGAGCCATAAAATGTACAGATAATGCGCTCAATAACTCTTTCTCTAAAGACCGGTGTAACAGACGTATATGAATGCCTAATGGAGTCCACGGGAACAGTACCCGAACGCTAAAACCTTAGAACATTATGTGAAAGTTCTTTCCAATCTAGCTGGTTAGACGTGTCCACTAAAGATAATGCTTAGTTTTCAGTATTCATCTTAGTACTGAAGGACAGCACCTTGTAAAACCAGGCAAAAAAAATTTTACGCTCGAGTCTGCTTTATATAATGTGTCAACGTTTGCAATACTAGGATGTTTTTTAATTTGTTTATTGAACATTTACTGTTTTCTGGCTATTCTAAATTAGCGAGAATTTAGAAAAAATAGTGTTCAAAAGCCTGAATCCTTATAGGTTTATTATGAAGCATGTCTACGCGTCAACAAGTTTTTTCAAGCTTTGTTTCAATATTGGAATAAATTTTATAAAATAGACGTTGCTGTTTATCTCATCTAAGTTTGCACCTGCACACCATCGTATTATTAAACAATAGATGCATACACATTCCTTTTTTATATTCGCCGTACTCAATAATTCCCACATACTCGTACGCATTTCCCAGTACGCGCTCCCCTGTAGTTCCAACGCCTCATCCCAGGCCCCTCAGACCAAGCCAATATGCGTGCATTGCGTTCGCACTAGATTAATTTGAAGACAAAAAGATATCTTTTTTTCGAGTCAAGCAGGTTCGCATCTCTCGAAGTCAGACGCGGCAGCTCTTCTTCGATTGCATTGTTCGTACACTCGCGCAATAAGCCCCTCTAGTCACCGGAGCTCACGGCAAGCCGTAATATATCCGGAACTAGAACTGCTCTGCCGACTTCGTTCGACAAAGCGGTCTTGTTGACACATTCTCTGCTCGGATTCCCCAGCCGACGTGAACGGCAAATTCCTGTGCTTCTTTCATGAGAATATTGTTGTAGAACGACGATCACTAGGCGCATTCAAGACCACAAAAGCACGACTGCCCCTCAACTTTGAGTATCCAACAGGCCGCTCAAACGGCCTCAGTACTAGGCATAAGCAATACTTTTATCGCAGATTTGGCTTTTGAATTCAAGCAGGGTCTCAAAAAGTCAGTAAAAGTTGTTTTTCTCTTATTTCTGATACAATTTAACTGCCCTGTCTGCATTTATTGTACTAAGCATAGTATTGAGTGCAGTGTCTTCTTTAATGAGTTAAAAAATGCAACAAAGTCTCGAATTTAATTACAGGGAGAAAAAACAGATATTTTGTTTACGTTTTCATAAGACGATAGATTTTCGATAATTATTTAAGCTTTCTTTTCTTTTTAAGTTACGTCCCAACTGACTTGACGCCCAGAACTCAATGTCAGTTGTGTGATTGAGTCTTATGCCAATTAAATTACACCTTATCGGTTGTAGCAATCATATATGCACACACGATAACTGCTTATTATCAAGCTATATTTTAAAGCATTTGCGTGATCTCGTTTGCAAATTTAACATCAGAGAGACACTTGACACCCATGCATCACTGGCAGTATTGGTACAGTAGTTAGCCTTTGTATTTCCTAATCTTCTATTTCTCAATCTTTCTCTACGTTTTTTTTTCACTGCAGTTAGTTGTGCTTGACTGCGACAAGCCAGTTCCAAGGAGGCGATGAATACGTGTTTACTCTGATTACTCTGATTTTTGCATCAAGACCTACAAAAAGCAATTATTAGTCGTGTCAAAATTTCCAAATCGCAGTGTCAGTAAATATTGTGAGATCTGTAATGGATGTCTCCGTATGACTAACGAATGTTGACAATGATTCTTCATCGAATATATAATAAAAATATTTACGAATTACCGTGAAACGATACCTAAAAACTGCCAACGGAGTACAATATTAATGCCACAGAATTCAATTTTAAAAAGGAAGGCTAAAAACATCGACTATTGACAATATAAGCAGTCCTATACAGACTCCTCGGCGCAAAAGTAAACAAAAACATACATGAGTTGTATTAAGATACCGATTTTCGCAGGAGAAATGCAATTGGAGAAATATAGTAATATTATGCTTACATTAGCATTACAACACGCAAAGTAAACTTGATAATGACCGTGGGCGCAACTAAGGTACACGATAGGTAGCATATTTGAGAATACTATTAAAAAAATAGCTGCAGTTTCGGAGAAGCTTGTTTCTAATATGTATTCAGGTTTGTGGTACCAACTGTATACTGACACCCTAAACTTATAGTAGTATTTTTTAGAGTGTGTATGTGTTAAAAGGCTGCACAATAATTGACCACAATGCAGAATCATATTTCACGGAAGCGATGTATTGCCAAGAGAATGGCAACTCCTCTTATATGTTAACATTTTGAAATTGAATTTGAAAAAAATGTAACCCTTTTCTCTAAATTTTCCTCCTACATTAAACCGAAATGTGGAATATAACAATAAGTCATACAGGAAGCGATATTTACTTTCCGCCATCCTGTTGTGACAGGTTCACAAAACTCACAATGTGCTCATTCTAAGTTATACTGAGAATCAGCTGTCGTATATCAGCGAGGAAACGAGTACACCCTGAGGCGGCAATCGTTCTTTCTCGTGCCGGAGGGCGATCACTCTCGCAATATTCTAGGATTTTAAAACGTAGCAAGAGAATACTAATGACACTTTCCGATAAAAAAATTATTTGAATTTTTTGCCGGAGGCTACGGCTCTCCAACCAAACGGTGCACCTCGTTTAAGTTCGAATTGTCGTCTGCTGATACTTTTGCATATATTACATTTTTTTAAAAAAGCGCATTTTGTGACTTAAATGTTTCTAAATGTATTAAATAAATGTCTGGTATTTAAGTTAGTACATATTTATCTTACAAGTAGATTATTTTCTTAGTATCTAAAATTAACAGTATAGTTTCAATATCCAAAAAGCGAGACGACATAAACGAAATATAATAGCCTTATTCAATTTGCCGCTTTAGCCAAGAGGAGGCTCCGTCGATTTAAGAAGGGGGGAGCCATCCACCGTTCTCATTCGCATACTACAGAGTTCAGAGCATTCTTCTGGCCCTTCAAAATGCAATTTCCACGATTTCGGTTCATCGTAGAAAACTGTTGGACAATCGGCTGCGTGTTCGATACTGGGCTCTTTGGAATACAGCTTTGTAAGTATCTAGATGAGCTTCACATTTCTTTGCTTTTCTCTATGCAGTTTTATCTCGAGACGTCATAGAATACCGTAAATACAATACTTTGTGGCATTTAAACAGAAGCATGCAACCTGGTTTAGATCTACTTCTCAGAAGACAAACCATTATAGGATTTTTGTATGCGCGTAATTCAGATAGCAATAGTAACCTCACGCTTGTTAGTACTGGTAGATCTAACGGATGCTATCTTTTGGATATTTGTTGTTTGTCTTTTAAAAATGCGCTGGACTTCGAATGTTTTTATAAAACACAAATTTGACCCCCTACATAAAAATATCATTGAAGGCTCTCAACGCGCAAATGTTAAAAGCCAAATCAATATTTATTCTAAGCCAAAGGCAAGAAATAGACCATTCTCGAAGCGCATGAGTGTCGTTAGGTTTAGATCACCGTACGATGGCAGTCTGTACACTGCAGGCTACAAAAACATACTGTCTACTGTAGTCTCAAAAACTAAAGAATTTCAAAATCGCATTTAATACAGGTAGAAGTACAATATATATAACAGATAATCATAAATACATAACGTACGTTTCGCGGATTTTTAACAAAATGGTAGAAAATATTCTCAGAAGGCTTCTTTTTGGCTCAACGAGGTTTTTACCGTCAAAAGTAAAGAACGGTAATTTATGTTAACAGACAGAGTTCTAAGGAAGGTTCTTTGGAACATACAAAACTCTCGTCAAAAACACGCTCTATAGAAATTAGTAACGTAAAGCTATAGTCAAAGTAGAACGAAATGCATGCCATTGCAACAGGTTGGGTCAGCCTTTCCAATACTTCGATGAATATATCGACTTAAAGAGAAACTTTTACTTCTGTACCAAAGTGACTATAAATGCCGTTTACAACTCAAAATCAATTAAACCTAAGTATCAGGCTTTAAAGTGTGATTTAGTAGGCCTAGGAACTTGAACCTGGTTGGCACCTAAGGATGCTCACCAATGACTGTTTCAAGTTACCTGACATTTTACGTTTGATTGCAAGCTTTCTTGTATATTTCTTGTATATTTTTGGACTCTTCACGAATACAGGCTAGATCAATTTCTCTTTGTGAAATGACAATCCGTACCAGGCTCCTGTAATCAATATCCTTTATGGCCTTCTTTATACGTGCGACAAAATAATGTGGAGCATTAAGTACCGCTGTTACAATCGCAAGGAGTACATCTTTGAGTTCTTCTTTCATCTCATTTCGCATGGCCGTTTTTATATTTTGACCTGTGAGATCTCGGAATTCGTAAAAAATAGCACGCAACTGATCATAACTGTTATTACAAAGTATTGGGATAAGCGCCCCATGTGTCAATGTGCGTATATGCCGGCCCACTGGTGTGTCTTCGCACCTTCGCGCTATCGATACCGCACCGCTCTGGCCGATTTGCATTCATGAGTTCTACCATGAGATGTTGCAGATCGTCTGAAAGTGTGTCAGCTACATCTCTCGCCAAAGAGCTGCAATACAAGCGTGCATAAGCTCCTTTAACGGAATTAATCTCGGCGTTGCTTAGAGTACAGAATACCCCTATTATAACACTTTCGTGGAGGCTGACTATTAAGTGATTTACTAATCTGCTGAGCGAGATACTCATACACAGGAATCATTAAACTAACGATAACGTTACCAAAGTTTCCTGATAATTGGTTTTCAGATCTTTAATCAGGTCTCGTCCCAGCAACTGCTTGTAGGCTGATAAAGTTTCTGTCTTTGGGCGGAATTTCGTGCGCAGATGATTGCCATTATGCAGGGAGCATCCGTATCAAAGTCCCGCATTGCCTTCCGCAGACTCTTCACATCTTGCTCGGGATCGAATGGAGTGTAAGGGACTATCGTTGCCATCTCGATGCTCACTTAGGTACACCTTCAATTCTGCTATATAATGGCAGAACGTTATTTGCTGCAGTGTGTCGATTGTAGACGCGGCTTTTTTCAATGCCTTTCATACTTACTAATCCAATAACTATGCATCTTTGGCGACAGGAAGCCGATTGTGCCCTAAAGGGACTGTACGGGCTCTCGATAAATGACACTGATTGTTCTACAACCTATGATCTAGCTGTAAACGTGTGGGAAATTTTGGCAAGGCATACTTGGTCTTAAATTTGTGATTCTACAAGCAGTACGTAACGACTAGTATTAGTTTGAAACTTTCGAATGTTACGATAACTCTGTTTAAAAAATCGAACCCACTTAATTGGTAGTGCCCGGTACGTATATAATCGAAAGGTTAAGTAAAAATGTGTTAACGAAATGTTCATTCGAAACCTAATTTTTAGTGTTAAATTTTAGATATCGTTTTTAAATTGCAGTGAAGCGAAACTCAAAAACATTTGTTTTTTATATGAGACAAAGTTTTAACAAAGGTTTTCGTAACCACAATACGAAATTTTACTTGATCTCGTCAGTACAAGGCAAAGCATTTTTAGACACTTTTACTTATATAAAAAGAATGCCCGTCAGAGTTTAACTACGCCCAAGAGTGCCTCGGAACTTCTAAGGTCCTCCAGGTATTTTCTAGACAGCAATATTGGATCGTTTGTTTCGCATATGAAGGCGTTCAGATGCAATGAAAAATCTTCCCAGATTATTAAACTCATAATCTTCATCATCGAACTCGTATAGGGGATAATTTTTTCAGCCTTATTATAAGTTGTACATAAATTATTAAAGGTCAGCAACAACATCTCTTAAGCAAGTACCGCACATGTGTAGCCTTTTAATTTGTTAAATTGTTTTTTTTTAATTGTAATCGCGAACTCATTTGGTAAGTCACATGTATACCACAGCTTCATTGAAAGCTTTATCAAAAAATAGGGTCGGGCGCTCCTTCCTACGGCGTTCACAGAACCATAATACAAACCATACATATATTTAATTGTAAAAGACGAGTCATGAAACACTAACCGTATCATTCGATAAAGCATCGAAAACGAAATATAACATGCCAAGCGTAACGTTCCACTTTGGTTTGAAGAATCTCGGTTATGGACGTGGTAGTTTCGGTTTCTATTTGCGTCAAAATTTGAACCAAGCCACTTTACGACTAGAAGTTTACAAAATTTCCCTCACAACATCTATTTGACAAATGGGAATTACAAGCTGCGCCCTATTTAACAGCATGCTGTTTGCAGTAATCACTTCGTCGAAACCCGGATCTTTCTTTTCGTTCGCTGTTTATTACAATGTCTATGGGGCTTTTTACATTGTTGCCGAACTTCTTTTCCCAATATGTGCCTGATTGGACTTCATTTTCCTTGAGCATTATATGTTTTCGTTAAAACAGCTAATGCATAGTAAATTTACCTTCACTAGCCTTATTTCGGTCAACGCAGAATTTACTGCGTGAAGCCTTAATAAAATAATTTAAAGTTTGTTCTGTAAATTTACCCTAAATATTGTACAAGGATTATTTTCCTCTAACCTGATAGGAGTGACCAAATGACTTAGACGCGCAACCTCTGATTAACAAATTGTTTTTAGTGTCAAATTAGCAATCGTTTTACCAGAATGTATCCACTGGCTCTTCGTTGTTATTGTGCCTCTATACTTTCTTATTTGTGTTTCATAGGTCTCTTTTGAGCCCTGGACAAAAAGGTATCTCCCCATTGCAAGATTCTTCGGTTCCCACCATGGCAGTAGCATTCCATTGTACGTGTAGTTCATTCCGTTGTACACCTACAAAGAGTGTCTGTTTGAAAAATTTGCTGCCGTTTGCGTGTCTGAAGCAACCGTTAGTAGATCACATACTACTTTTTCGAAGGGAGGTTCCGTGCGGTCCACTATATTTTTATGAATCGAGAGGTGTCCTGTAGCTTTGCAAATTTTCGGTATGTACTCTGGATGGATCGCATTAAGATTATTGTATAAAGCGGCTACGGCATTAATATCAATATCACTCTAAATAAGAGAATCTTCCTTTGCAATATGCATTACAGAGAAAGATTAATTAATAAATAATTGATTAGTAAGAATAACAATGATTGCAATCGAGCATAACAGCGATGCAGTAGATTACGTTCGTGGCTCCATAATCTCGACATGTAGTATGTATATTAGATAAAAATTCATACCGGAAGTAAAGATCAGAACGGTGTAAGTTTTACGAGAGTAGACATGTTGTGCATGAGTTCCACACTACCCTCTTCTTTTGTTGAAATATAGATCGCGTTCCTGAAATTCGTCCATTATTAATCCAACTGCTTTTAAAGCACCCTCATTAATTTAAGAGACAGATAATTTGAAAGGGAATAACGTCCATTAACTGCATTGTTCTTCGTCCATATTTTTGGCCGACTACAAAGCAACACTACGACTATTCCTTTTAATTCCTCCATATCCGAATATTGTCCGATTCCTGAACCATATATCGTACATTCCTCTATACTGCTTGTTGTAAAATTTTTAAATAATAAATTTTCTTGAAATGCCCCTAACATTCAGAAGTTTTAAAGTGACAGCCCTTAGAGTTATATCAATTTGAGCAAAGTTGTCCTGTATTTTATATACAGCATATAAGAGTATCGTTTTCTTTAGTTTTATTTGGCAAGCAACGAGAAAAGGTGGCGAAACCCATTAAAAAATGTTTAATTCTACGACACTTAAGAAATTGTTTTACCCCACAAAATAGCTTGCCTCGTGTTGCCTTTTTACCCGTCCCCAAAGTTGTTGTGTGCACTGAGATAGGATGCTAGCCGGAGTTTGTCGAGCGCATAGGAAATAAACGCCTAGCTTAGGTCAATCTTTGACTAAAGAGCTGAGAAACAAGTTTGCAAGGTAACACACGAAATCAGAGATTTATTAAACTTTCTATTAAGCCTAATCTAGGGGCCAACGTTAATTTTCCGAATTAGTGTCTGTCTGGTAATCCGCAAATGCGTGCAAACGCGTAAATTATATGTGCTCGAACATAAAATTACCTAAAATGCCGCTTTTTGTACAATTTCGATAAAAAAGACCTGTCTCAGGCATTCTTCGGTCTAGCGGCTAAAAGGTTTTAAATGATACTGCTTTCCCAATAGCTGTTTCAGTAAAACAAACAGCCCGTGGATAAACTGAGTTTTTGAAAACATTTGCCTGAACAAAAGCTACCCACCGCTGGCTTATCGGCTACGAACTGAAGTTCGCTTTTTCGCGAGATTCATTCATTTACTTGAGCTAGAAGGCTTTCTAAACAGGAAAGTTTTTTTCAGATCCATTAATAATTCGATCTTCCTTGCGTAAAATTACAAGCTGGGAGCAGTTCATTTAAGTAATTATCTAATGTGTATACACGTCGGATGTGCGTTATACGTTATTAGTTATTACTGATACAATCATTTTTAGCTCTTGTTCTTCACAGAATTTCAGCATTAATAAAATTCAAGTCTAGAAATATACCTTATTTTTAGCTGAATCGAATCCCTGCTTGTGAAGGGCAGCATAATTTTCGACTGATGTTCATTCTACCTATTTATCATATAGGTTTGCTTATTTAGCCTACCATGACTCGAGGTGCTTACGGTATCTGTATCTATGTCGTATTTTCGTTTTACAAAATTTGCGCGCGTATCTTATTTGCGCTTCAATTTTTCTCTTTGATTTATATTAACCATTGTTGCTGCCTAACTGTCAGTCCCATTCTTCTTTCCAAAAATATAAGGTTTATTACGGATGTACGCTATTCCTTTGCCCAAAAATTCGACACAACCGAATTCCAATTCGTGTGGTATAAATGACCTATATTATAGGGCTTGTCTCGCTGACCCTAGTTATATTGCATCTAGTTTTTATTCCTACTTTAACATTCGATGTGATTACTGAATTTAAGTGTGTTGTGGTATGTGCGGGAACAAAAACGTTAGTACATATTTTTATAGTGTGTATATCATACATGTTATAATATATTGCAAGGCCATAGAACATTTATTCCAGTTGAGTGTCTGGCCTTATTTGCTTTCCTTTTACATCTTTGCGCTATTAAAAAACGTTTATATACGTATGTACTGTGAACGAATATTTTGCAATTACAGTACCATAAAAGGAGGCCGTAAAATTTGCTTCAAAAGATATGCGCTTTCGAGGAGATTATAGTTGAGCAGCTTAACTTTTTTACTTCAAAATGCTTAAACTTCCAGTCTAGAAAATGTAAAGCGCCGTGAAAGCTGACTTTGATTGTGTATTTGAGCGCGAAAACAATTTTTCAAATTGGTTAGAAAAATATCGATCAATGTTAATATTCAGCCCCAATTTTTACCCAAACTATAGTCACAATAAAAGTAAAACCGATCAGCACAATCTCCGTTATCAAAATTCTCTAGCATTTTATCTATGTTACGTTTTTCGCTAACTAACCCAAAAAACACGATTGCCCAGATTGTATATGGGTATAGTTACTCAAGCCCTTAGATTAAGTACGTAAATGATACACATTTTTTAAGGTCGCCCGCTGAAATGCCACACTTGGCGGAAACGACAATGTACGATAATTAATTTATGGTAGTGCAGATGAAATATAGGTCGTATAAAAAAACTAGCTCTAAAAACCTGCAGCAAAGTGCGGCCCATTGTACATGATCAATAGCTTCCACACGCTTTCTCATGTATATATGCCAAGCTTCTTAGAGAGCTGACACAGTTGCACAGTTTATTGTGACGAGATTTGTTGAAGCGACTAGTTGCAAAAAAATGAACTAACTCCATTGGGACGCTAAATATGGTTGCGCTGAATGCACAGGTGACTTAACTATTGAAAGGTTGACTGCAAGAAAAGGGAAACAAAAATCAAAGGTGAGAATTCAACCTCTGACACCGCTATCATGGTCGAGGTCCGATCTTAAAAGCCTGTTTAGTTGAATCATCACCAACGGTAATAAACGACCAGTCAATGTCAGGAAAACTTGGAGCCCTACGAAATATATGGGTTCTACTATGTCGCATAAAATAATTCTGAAAATTTAACGATTTGACCAGTCCGTGGCAGAGCATCCCTACCGTTAGATGCATAGCAGCAGACAAGACTTGTGAAGCCATTACGCAAATAAACATCTTAACCGAAATAACTTATGTGCTATCAGTGACTTCGAAGGAACAATACTTTAAATATTTCTTAAATAATATTGCGACATCACCACCTTGCGAACTTCTATTAGGTCTAAACACCCAGTTTATCCAATGACAACTCCATGTCCGAGACATTCACATGTGGCCATGTCTGTATGATCACAATGATCTCAGTATTGTGGAAAAGGGCGTAGCTTAACAAATTATCACATTTCTGGCCATAGCAACCGATTGAGTCTTTAGGAATATACACCTACGGGGATGTTGCAACCCCATTTAAACGTTCAGTAGTTTTCGGTCCATTTAGATGGTCGGTACTACTGTCAATACTTCAAGCCGTCTACAATAAAAAGTGGCGACGAGAGTCATTTCACTATAGGCAGAAGAAATACCCTCAACAGAGGCCATAATGATCATAGTGGTCAGAGAAAAGTCGGGTCTATCATACAAGTGAAGAAATGCACAGAAATCTACCCCAATTTTTCAACGCAGTATGATTAATACAAGTTTCCGAAGAGAATCGGTTAACCTCAGCTCTCATATGACAAAAATTCCTCATGCAAAGGAACGCTGCATAGTCTTCGCGAAGAGAGCCATCTAAAAGGTCTCCATTCGAACCTCTTATTAGCAAACATGCAAAAAGGATCTATGGGTGTGAAGCCCTCAAGAATATATAGAAAAATATCCCCATGAGGCAGATGATATTAGACGATGATATGACTCTTAAAACCTAAAATTAGCCTTATATGAACCCGAACTGTTTGAATATTGCCCCTCATAGTACACTTTATAACCGATGAGAGTATAGTGCGGGTAGATCGCAGGAAAATTCCTACTTGGCCAGTGGGCATGCCAGATTACCGATTTGAAGCAAAAAGATTGAAGCCAGACGTACCGTAATAGACCTGGGCAGTACTTTTTAAAGGCGTCTCGCTCATAGCTATTACAACTAGTTCAGAGTCGTTTTCCTTTAAAGAGGCTTCTATATCTTGAAACTTTCCTGATTTTGTGACTCTGCATGTGCCAGAGCTAACTTGAATTATTGAAAAGTGATTGCGCATATGGGAGTTACTGCACATAATACTATTCACAATTTCGCAGTCTTTAATGTAATTATAAATATAAAAAACAGTTTAGTTTAATCATAACTAAACAATAAAAGTGCTTTTGCTGTCTGATCTGCATCTAAAGGGCGTTTCAAACACCTTGTAGCTCGTGGGAGCACTGCGTACAGTAGTCCAACAACTGGGTGCAGTGCAGCAGTAATATTCTTTTTCGTTGACTAAGATTTATAGGTTGCAAGTTTAAAGCTTGTACTTCTAAGTGAAGGAACTTTCTTCTCCTGCTTTGTCACATCTTTGATTATAGGCGGCTGAACGTAGTGAAATGGAAGGAGAAGCAGGGAAGTCAATTTTAAGATGCGGATGGGGTAACGACGGCAACAGTACGTACTGCAGCAGCATATCATTTATAGCTGCAATCTATGTAGTGAGATTTTCTTTCGTGTTCGTTGTTTACGGCTGAGTGACTAACGATCAACCACACTAATAATGGTGATATTTGGATGTTCTGACCTAGTTTGCTGTAAGAACCGCATCGTTTTCGAACTTTTCGTTTTTCAATTTTGTATGTACAGTGGGTAAAGGCGCGATGTTGATGAATGAAAACCCTTGCGACTGATCTATTGTGAAGCTTTTTTACATCTAATTGCCATGTGACCTGCTTCTCCACAATTCATCTTGCGAACCTACTATGGCACGAAGAAGTCATACGATCCAGTTTCTGACATTTGAGATAAGCAAGTGAAGTGCAGGCATACGTTGAGGCCTTCGTCGACACTAAAAATGCCTGCCCAGTTTTGTTCCAGATACCGACGCTGAAAGCTTATTGGAAAGATGATAATCTCCGACATAGCCGTAATCCGACATATCCTCCATCTCCCCAATTATTCATCTTACATATATTACATAGGATCCTCTTGAGCCTCAAAAACTTATACATTTTTCGTGGATGCCCTATTCTTCTCAATGAGTCGAGCTGGTACCATCCAGATTAATAACGAACACCTACGAAGGATCAGCTGTATAATCGAGACGAAAAACAAAAACAAACTTCTACAGTGGAAACAGGCGGGAAGGGAAGCTTGTCTGCCAAGCGATTGGAAATTGCCGTTCTAGATAAATACAAAAATAACAACGTACCGAAATTCTCGGAAGCTGCCGACTGACTTAACATTTGGCACAGAAATGAGAAACAATGTTTCTTGTTTAACTCTGCACTAGTAAGACTCACAGTTGCGTCACTTTGATATACGAGATCACAAAATCATATTCCAAAAATTGGTTTGACTACATATAAGAACTCACAGAATCTACAAATCTCTTTGTAGTGACGAGTTCGCCTGCACACTGTTCGAATGTCAAACCTTTTATTCGTCTACGTAGATTTCGTTTTCATTCCGAGACTTGTCGATTTTTCGCTTTTGAACTGCCGTTGTCGATCAAGGTTTCCACGAAATTCTTCAGTGTGTTCTACTACCACTTCCCTACAAGGGATATCTTCCCTACGCGAGAAAGATCTCGGTATCTTGGTCATATCTCCAAAGAGCCTTAATACTTCTTCCTCTTCCGCAACTGTCACTAAAGGTTTTTAATCGTCAGCGATAAGTGTTTCACTCTGTCACGCGCAGAGATATTTGTGTTTCCTGCTGGGCGATAGTTTGATGGCTGCTCCAGTCTACGGATATTTAAAAAAAGCCCAGGTGATTCTATCTGGTCGCAGGACTTGTTCAAAGACACCCTTGGATGACGACAATTGGTCATAAACGTCAACAAAAGGTCACTTGACCTTCAGTTGGGATTAGTCTTTGTGTGCGCAGTTTCGAGTTGTAAGGCTAGACAAGGTGTCCAGGATTGCTCAAATATATTATGTGTTGTTAATAGTATGCTTTTTTTCATAAAACGCGCTCAGATATTTTAAAACTAGCTACTACTGTTGTACTTGCTATATTTATGATCAAGCCATAATTGTTGCATTGTATGTATTTGCGGTAAAGAGTAGAAACGCCTCTCATCGTCCCGCGAATAAATATGCTACGAGTTTTACACGTTCCATACGAGTATTATAAAAATTTTTTCATACGCATACTCAATCGTAACGGGACAGCTATATTTCGTTCGAAAGCGGCTAATAACCGATGCTAATTAAGATAGTAAACATTGCGAGAAACGACACCAAAAAAGTATATATTTCTAGGGATGACCATCAGCACACATTTAACCTTTACTGTAGCGTCTTTTGCATTAGCTCGTGAGATGAACTTCATGAAAGCAAAATGTGCAACGGCTTGAATTGAATACAAATGTAGAAACTTGTCGGGAGCTCTATATATTCGAAAAGCTGATTTATTGTCCTGTATACCTCCCCAAATAAAAAAGTTTCTCTATATCTGATAAAGATCGTGTCTAGCTTGTTGAATGACGAGGCCCGACAACTAAGGTTTAGAAACGATTTCCGGGTCCCACAGAGGTCAATTTTGGATCCTCTGCTCTAATATTTTAGATACGATGGAGTCTTACACTTGAGGGGCCTACCGTATGAAGTTCAGCTACTGGCCCACGCTGATAACTTCACGGTGGTAGTGACGGCTGAGAACACAAATGCGCTACATATGCGAGCAAACGCAGCCCTGAACGCAATAGCCCTATGGACGGAAATGCACGATTTGAAACTGCTTTTCCCACCAAAAGGCGAATCCATCCTACTAATCAAGCGTAATAAATGCCCACTAATTTTCCTTGCATCGGAAGGCAGCTCAATCCGACAAATGCGCATCACAGGATACTTGTGTACACTTAAACCAATATCTGATAGACACCCCTCAGCTGCGACTCGTGGCGGCCAACGCAACTCGAATGGTCGCCCAGATTGTCACGATGGTCGTTAAGGCCAAGAGAGTAAGCGGCGTCTGCTTATGACGGTTACGGAATTCACCACACTTTTTAGCGTTGTAGCATGAGTCGAGCTACTCAGGGAAAAGCGGAGTGCCCGGGACATGCTCTGTGATGTATAGAAGATGGTGGGAAATACGCGCGATTCCGTACAAGATAACCAGCCGGTTGCTTCAGTAATATGGTTCATACCGTGCCTCTAGTTTTGGCCAAAAGGTAGACCGCGAGAACTTACTTCGTAGACAAGATTTTTATCGGACGAGCAAAACACTTCGGCAAGTATTCGCACTACGGGCCTCGCGACTACGAATGTCTGTGGCGTCTACCGTACGAACGCTAGCGATACAATAGACCATACACTCCTCTATTGCTCAGCCCTTAGCGAGTTTAGAGGAACCCACTGTAAAACCTACAAGCTATAACAACTGGGTACCCTGTGCACTGCGTGTGCGGAGACAAAAGGAACTGGTTGGGAAGAACAGCCTTCGTAGAGCAAGCGCTACGGGGAAAGGAGTTGGCAAAAGCCTGACGGGACGGAGAAAGTGGTCGGAACCCTGCCGCCAATTACTTATCGGGTTCACAGGTTTGGGGATAAACAGCATCGGATGTGGTGGGGAACCTGATGGACGATCCCGAGTGATTACTTTGGAGGGTGGTCGCCATCCACCGGCCTGTAGTGCCACTAATAAGGAAGATTCGGGCCGGGAAGTAAAGATCAGTGCGACGTGAGTTTTGGAGGAGTAGACATGGCTTTTGCATGACATTTGGGCACACTACCTAGGCAAATGTTTTACCGTGAAGCGAGAACGTACATAACTGATTCTCCATCGCGGCAAAAACAACAGATTAACATTTCTCAGTCAAACGCTTATAAAATGATCAGAAGAAAAACATTCTCGAAATTGCAAACGCGATGACGCGACTCTGTTTTTTCTTATCATACAGTATTTGTAAGGCACACACAGGTTTCGCTTCACAATAGGTAAAGTAAGCTACTGTGAATTATGAAAATGAATCCAGATTTAAAAATTTCAGTATAATCTAGATTCACTTCCACGCCGTGGAGTTCA
The DNA here is from genome assembly GCA_002081605.1 of Tropilaelaps mercedesae. Classification (NCBI taxonomy): domain Eukaryota; kingdom Metazoa; phylum Arthropoda; class Arachnida; order Mesostigmata; family Laelapidae; genus Tropilaelaps; species Tropilaelaps mercedesae. The sequence goes on from MNPL01004363.1 coordinate 17,194, forward strand.
AAAAATGTTGTGGAAACTGTGTTTCAACTGAGGAATATATTATAAACTGTTTTCAAATAAATTCTCGGACTAGAGGAGCCATAAAGGGAGTATAAGATATATTGATCTGGATTTTTTTTATAGATCGGATAAGTGCCGAATTCTCTAATCCTTTCGAGTACCTGCGCACTTTTTACTACTATTTCCTGAGAATAATGTGTATATGAAGTGTAGGCTGAATGGCGAGCAATTGGTACAAATATGTGTACAAGTATCAGCCTGCATTTATCGGCGGGTATGCATGTGTGTTACACATTTCCTATCCCTTTATGTTTTAAAG
>MNPL01004363.1:18061-40865 GCA_002081605.1 Tropilaelaps mercedesae
AATAAACTATGTAAGTTAAAAGATAATCTTTATGTCTGTATTTCATTTGCTAGCTTTGAAAACTTGACGAAATGCTCATATAGACGACTTTATTTGGCCACTGACGAAAAAACAACTAAGAACAGCAAATATACTGCTACACGTGCTCAGTGGCCGTTGCATGTTGGAACCTGTAAACTTAGCGACGCGTGGAAATGTTATTTTTATGTTCACTTTTGCTTCGGCTCTTGCCATACTTACAAGTTTCTTGTCTAGAATTTCTACTCCACAATTTCATTGATGGCTGAGATGATACGCCTTTTATAAGAATATGATGATGATCTTTACATCCTTTTCAATAACGCAACGGCAGAAGAGCTCGGATAGAGGCGGAGTGCGCTTTCAAAGTTTCACCACACAAGCATACTTGTACCAGCAAATACACTCCCAAAACTCGTTCCTATAATTCCGGACACAGCTTTAAACGTCTGCGTTTAAGCCAGCAGATTCTTGCATTCAAATAAGGGATCATAAAGCTTTGGCCATTTCTATTCTCCTTACAGCCTTCGTTATACCTTTTGCGTACTTTTCCTCTTTTTCGCGGTACATCTGCACTTATACCTAGGCTTTTTTTTAGCTTTTCCGGCTTTTACTTTGCTAGTATTTTTCCTTCTACCGCCACTTTTCCTTTCTTCTTCTATCTGTATCGTGGCTTATTGGAAGCGTTTTAGCGGAAGGCGGGCCACCGCAACACTATCAAGAGGTCATTCTGCCGTATACGTGCATGCCGAATAGCAAGAAGCATGTCATACGGACCGAGTCGCCTTAAAGATAAAGGACTCAAATACGCAGTTTAGAATAGGGAGAGAGCGTCCGATTCAACTTTAAACTCAAAATAGCTATATGTTTACCGTAGTAGTTAGAGACACGGCCGATGTATTGGGTGCTGTATTTAGTAAAGTCGACTTCGGTGTAAAGCATGTAAATGCTTAAAAAATTAAGATTAGACTACTGAGCTTCACTAAACCCATTGACTTACTGTGGGGCCACTGAATCGATGGTTCAGTATACGTAAATGACAAAACGTTCTTATTAAAAATAATTTTTTAAGAATATATTTTTATTGTATCGTAGTTGTATATAATAATATTCATTCAGTAATATAATCTGTAATATAACTTTCTGATGACAAATAGTATAGTATACTGCTGTATACAGGAAAGGACTTTGCAAATTTCGTTGACGGCTATATGTTTCTGAGCTTAACGACATCAAGTTATGAATTCACATATTAAACAGGCCGTTGTTCTTGCTTTTTCATAAGAAAAAAAAATACATGTTTATTATTGCACGGAGGTGCCAATACAGCTTAGCTGTATTGACTTAAGCCATTAATATGGAACCCACATTCACGAATATAAGGTTGAATGTTCTATTTCTGTTTCCATTTTTGTTTCAGTTCCTATCTTTGTTTTATAATTGTTAGGATTATTACTAGAAAATCTTATAGATGAGTAGGCAAGTGGAAGAATATAACGAAGAAGAATATCTCAAGTAGGAGACCACAGAAATATACAGCATTCTGCCAATTAGCACTTTTTTGGTATACCTTAATGCTTCAAGGCATGGTATCTCCGATTATCATAGCAGCCTTCGTAGCCACCGTTCTATAGGCCCTTGCGCAGCGGAGTGGTATCGTACGTTATGCCGAGTCTAATTTTTTAACCTTTTTTGGCTGCTAGAACTTTCACAAACCGGACAGGATCCGTAAAGAACCATGTAACCGGCCACCACGGCAGAGCCTTCTTGTAATCTTTGAGGAGCATTTCAAGTTTAGTATTATATGAGTCATTTCTTGACGGTCTTAAATGTTTTAGTAAGCGCAACATTTAGTCTGGCTTGTCCGCTCAAAAAACTGCCTAGGTATCTAGCTTTTCATTTTATGAGAATTCCTTTATTGCTGTAAAAGACCTTAAAGCTACCAGCCTCCTTTCTACCGGCAGTAAAGATAGCCTCAGCGCGACCCCATACCTAGTCCCTTGGAAGTCATTTTGCTTCATGAAGCTTCATTTAAAGCATCATTCACATTACTCTCAAGCTGCAGTACATTTTTGGCCTTAACCGTGGAGGCACCGCCATCCGCATTCGTAATGGGGAGCACGTCCATGTCTCTATCGCATACCTTGAATATATCATCATACGCAGTGTTCTGCAGAAGCCAGCCTAGAACAGAACCTCGTGGTACGCCAGCCGTAACCTGGACTATCTGGCCTTTGTAAATGATCGCTCTACCTTAGAGGTAGGAGCTGATGCGGCAGGTAGCTTTATAGGACCTATTCGGCTTGGATGCAAAAAGCAGCTTCTCCAACTTCCAGGAGGCAAGGGAGTTGCCTCTTCTTAGGAGGGTCGTGACGCATTCGACCACCATATTAGGCCAAATTTTTAATAAAATCGATCACATTACCGACATCCCGTGTAGGCCAGGTGCATTTACCAGTGCCATCTTTTCAGCGGCCTTCAGCACTTCCTTTTCGGTAATTTCCGTGATTTAGAGATCCTCAGATGCTGACCAGTACGTACCCCTATAAAAATTCAACCCTGGAGGAAACAAGTCTTTTATTAACTGGATTTCTTCTGTTACTATGGTGCACCTTCATAGATGTATCTCCAACTTTTCTCTCACCAGTTTGTACAAGGAACCCGATAGCTCAGAGTCGACGTCATCAATCAAAGCTTTCCAGCACCTCTCTATGTTGCTTCTTATCTTTTTGTGTAGTTCTGCTCTGGCTTTATTGTATAGTTCAGTACCCTCATAGATCTCAGCTGCTGTAGAGGCTTTTTTCTTTAGTCTAGTCATCGCACCTCCTTTTCATTCTTGCAATTTCTCCAGCCACACCTTGTCTTTTCTTCTAGCGTTTCGTGGTATGGCTTTCACCATACTCGCCGCGTGCCTTGATAAACATACTGTAGAGCGACTGGGGCTCTTCCAATGTGCCTTGTAGCTCCAGAGATTTCTGAAACTTTTCTTCAAATTCTGCGTGCCCGAATATTTCAACATATTAGTTGAGGCTACGGTGGTGGAAGCAGGATAGGCGTCTGTTTAAGGCAAACGTCGAACGGGATATAATTGTTGGCAAGCGCCCTCTACTCCTGTATCTTGTTGAAGGTTTCTGTTTATCGTAAGATCTATGCAGACTCCCTGTTTCCTTCTTTCGAAGGTTGGGTTCTTCCCTGGGATAGCCAAGGCCAGCCTGCTAGTAGCCAGCCAGTCCTCGACTGGCTGCCCTGGCTTAGTCTTGCCCCCTCAGGCAGTGGATACTGTAACGACTATACCTTCTGTGTCTACTATTTACTGCGTTAGGCCGTCCAGGCATTCACAGAAGGAGTCCACTGTCGCATTAGGCGCGAGATAGCAAGAATTTATCCCTCCTATACCCTTTAGCTGAACCTAGTAATAGCCTGAGCACGACCTATCACCCAACAACCAGTTGGCAATGTATTTACAATTATTCTCCTCTGTGCTAATTTCCCCTCAAAACTCGCAATCTCTCTACTTATTGCCTTTATTGCCGTCTTTACCAACCTATGTCTTTTTGTGATATTCGGTGCTTTTCGGAAAATCACCGAAATGACCGCTCTTTCTTGATCAGTGTTATCTTCCGTTGTTTTCGTTTGTTTGCGTATGTCTATCTCGATCTTTTATATTATTTAAGGAGCCTTTAGATTTTTAGAAGGTATTGGATTTCCCGTCCATTAATTTGGGCTTTATATGTCACGTCTAATATTTAAGGATTTTAATAACGGATTTTTAATATTAATAATACTACAGGCCTCCGGCTAGTGGTGCCTATCGAAGCAATGGGCCGGGGTTGCTCATTGGATTCTCCATCATATTTGACTTTATCGAATCTGATATACTGTATCTATACGATTTATCAATCTGAAAATTGAAGAGCATCAGAATCGCCTCCTGCTTGTCGATAGTGTTTTGACTGCTCAAGCCTTTTTTCGAGCGATGAGCGTGAATCGCTTCCTTTAGCCAGGTTTCCTGGCCACCGCAGACATGGCGTAGAAGTCTCAGGTGGTCTCCAGCAAGCCTGACGGTGGATGACTACTATCACCCAGAGCTTGCGCACCACAAGAATCCACGGCGTTGATGGCGCCTATGCCGCATTGCTTACACATGTCCGTGGTTGTCTTTATTTTTGGAGTTTAGGTAAACGCTTGATGCTCGTACGCACTGCAAACAGAAAATGGCTGGTGCGGAGGCTCTTAAGAACCTGCTAGAATCCTTATTTCGTCATCCTATCAAAGTTCGGAATGTTAATGACACTGATTCGAGACCACGAGAGGGAATAAACACCACATCTCCAGCCGCCGATTGGTTTACTCCAGTCTATGAAGCCGCATCCGGCCCCTTTCCCCGAGAGTGAAGCGAGAATTCCTTATCATTCAATCCCTACTTCAGGAACCCTTCAGGCACCCTTCTCCGGGAAGCCACAGCATCTCTCGCTCGGCAACCCTGACCAGTTTAGCCTTTTCTAGTGCCGCCGTATCTTTCACGATGGCGTTGAGTCATCGTGTTCCGTCCTGGTGCTGTTCGTCGATGCTGGCTGAGGCAACGCCTCTATGCCAGTCCTTATTGCCGCGACTAGGGAGAGTCAATGCAGAACCATGTGTTAAACGTCGTTTATCTCTTCAGTCTCATACAAGACGCACCTATCGGTGCCCGATTTCTCAATATTTACCATATGGATTTGGAGCTGTTCTTGGTCCGTAAAGACATTTGTTACCTGATAGGGCAGCTAGTCATTGTGGTCCAGCCACGGCCCAAAGTCCAAAATTAAGAACTTGGTCCAAGCACCCTTAATTTTCTCCGTAAAGTCCTTGCACGACCATCCACCCTGCCACTCATTAATGGTGGCGTCTCTCACCGCTGCTGGATCCGGCTGATCGTCGAGGAAGCATTTGCTCTACTCACGACCGTTGGAACAACTCCGTCGTTCAAAAAAAGCAGATCTTTTGCGTCAGCCAGTGCAGTAGCGCCCGTCCCCGGTTGAATATGTGACGACTGCCCCAAAGTCCCTCGGCTGAAGCTTTTGGCGCATAGTAGGATTAAAGAACCTTCACTGCTTCACTTCTATCTAGGGAAAACCTTCTCCGGACGCCTTTCCTCTTGTGGTTAGGTTGGGTGTCTGTCTGGTTTACCAAACGGCCGCATCTGCCGCCGGATTCGTGTGCGTTCCCTTCCGCCATCTTGCATACTCGATTTTCGACTCAGAGGGGAAGCAGAATTCGACGGAATCCTTCTGTACCCTTTGCTCCAGAATGTAGCACGTCACACGAGTGCGGTTGAGGCTTACTTGGAGAGCTTTAAAGTTTGTCGGTGTATGGGTGCTGGTCAACCCGTCCTCAACCACCACCTTTGTGCGACGAGCCTCCTTCTTCTCTTCTTTTTTCATCTCTTCCATCCCCTCCGACGAAGCTGACTTGTCAGCTTATTCCGTTTCTCCGTACGTGGCTGATTTCTCAGCCACCTTCTTTTTCTTATCCGCGCTGCACCCGCGTTGGCGGAAGAACTTTCAGGTGGGCCACGCAGCGCGGATTTTCGGTACGATGTTTGATTTTCCGGCACGTGAAGCATTTGGCCTCGCTCGCGTCTGCACAGTGCCGTCTTATGGTCTGCCTTTTTGCAGTTGAAGCACGCTTTTTCCAGTGACTTTTCGGTTGCTCAGTTTTGGTCAATATGCCCAAACCCGCGGCGTCTTGGTCCCTATCTGCATATTCCTGGATGTTACCAACTTTTTGGCAGTAGCTGGGGATAAGCGGATCCTAGCCGACCATACCTTTTTATCAGACAAGGTTCGTCAGCGTCAAGTGGAGTTTCCCAGGACGAGCCCAGCTAAGTCCTGACTGCTTCTCGATGTCCTGTTTGTTTATTATAGCGTCGACTCTAAACAGTGCGGCAATCTACATTGCAGCCGCCACGACCACATGAGTGACGGCGTGACTCCCCTCCTGGATCCTTTTTGTCGAGTCGTCAGAGACTCCTCTGACCGTTTTTACTATGTCCGCTCTGCCACTCATTGATGGCGGCGTTCCTCACCGCTGTCTAAACGGGTTTCTTGTCGAAGAAGCCTGAGCTCCATTCCCTGATTAGTGAGTCCCATATCCTATCCTGGCCAAGACGAGCACTTCCTCGGTCGACACAGTTCTACGCGATCGACTTACCTGATCGACAACGTCCTCTGTGCCGACCTGATGCGGTCACGATTCACCTTTGTCTTCAATGTTATCTTGCCCATGCGGATGCTCCGCCCAACCCCGGGCATCAGTTATGCCAAATCCAGGGCTGCCCGCTGGACCTTGGCTATTACATGTTTCATGTGGGCGCTGCCAGTGAATCCAATATCAAGAATAACACTAAGACACACCCCGTTTTCTTCGACCCTATGGGACGTCTAACCTGTTCCACCCGGCTTTCCCATCCTCTTGCAACCTGTTAAGAACAGGCCCTCGGTCTTTTACAGAGTAAGCTGCAGATAGTTTTCGGCCTAAATATAGACTGCAAAAATGACTCCGGTAAAAAATACGACATTGATTGCGTATTTGACCAAATTTGTTTAACTTATTACAAATAGTGCCACAAATCAACCTCAACTTAAAGCAAGAATAAATACAGCGAGGGTGTTTCTATATGTGGTCTTTTATCGGACCCCATTCTTCATATTAGAAATATTTATGTACAAGTCATAATAAATATACTGCCTGTGCAGATCGTGATAATTCCTTCTTCAATAGCTTAGATTTGCTAAAAGTACATATATGTGTCAACCTGATAAATGTGGGTCACTGTTTTGCTGAGACAAACTGCAAATAAAATTTTTCTATTGGGGTGCGCTTAGCAGTTTCTAGCTACGTTTCTAGTTCATAGAGACTGGTCAGGCTCAATTTCTGCAGTCCGAAGAAGTTCGAGTTTTAAACGCCACACATGTCATGCGTCTCGTTTTCTTTGCCAACGTTATTTTTGATACACAATATTATGAAAAATTTAAGAACGACAATTATAATTTGCTACAGCGACTATCATTATACTTTAATTTCAGATATACCTTAACCATAAATTTTATATATGTGAGATATAAATATGTGGGCTAATGAGGCTTCATCTCGGTGGTGCCAATAATCAGGATATGTAAAAATGGCTCCTTACAGCCTGCACTTTGGCATATGTTGGGTACGTTTGGTTTTCCAACAGATATAAAAAGATTTATCATTATAGTATGCGACAATGGTGTTGAGAGATTATTTGTAATGGTAAAATGCAGTTAAGTAGTTATTGGCTGTATTTTAATAAAACTAAAAGAAACTCGTGCTGTAAAACCCATTTCTATGTAAATACATTATATTTAACCAACCTACTTACAAATAGCGAAAATATTTATATTAAAATACAATTTAATATTGTGACAGGTCTATAGTGTGCTACACGCTATAGAGAAAATTTTAAATGGAGGTTCACAGCCGCTGAACAGATTAAAACGCCATACGCCTACTGAAATTATTAATAGTTGTACGAAAAATTGGATCTTCTAAAGCGTCGCTAGTCTGGAATCCAGATATTCACAGTTTATATAATAAATCACTTGGACTGGTACTGTTTCATTGTACGTAGGCACACATGCTAGCATCCTAAGAATAAATTAACCGCTACATCGTTGTTATTGGTTTATAATTGAGGCGTGCCATAAAGAGAGAAATGTTCAGAATATATGTCGCTTGCTATACGAATCGTATTCGCTATCTACGGCGCTGGCTGATCCGGGACCGCCTGAATTGATTTAAAGGAATTTACTCGATGGGTCCATCCTTAGCCCCGTTCGTTTTATTTCGCTTAACACTAGAATCCTCCTTCAATTATTGCTATTGCAGTCCCTTTTCGCAACCATCGTCCGTTGGTTGGGCCGGTCCAAGTGTTTCCCCTACGACTTTTTAACTCCAACGAGACATGCTTCCATCGTCCGTCATACTGGAGACAGTCTGAAGTAGTTCTAGAGGAGATAGACAATGTTTTCTTTAGACTTCGCTTACTTTGTTCGATGATTATGGCCAAAGTGATCATGCACACCAAAAATGGCGATTTTATGGTCCTACACCACTGAAAATAATGATCATGCCCGAAAATTTTTTCATAAGAAGAAATCACAGATTTTTTCAGCATGTAGCGACTTATCCTTATTTGATGCCAGATTGCATTGTGATCGACTATAAAGATCAACTGCACAAGATATTTTTTCGTGGTCCAAAAAATTTAATCAGAGAGCAACCCATACAAATATGTGCTGTAATTATTTTGACATACCTTAATACCTCAACCATGCTTTCCATTTAAAACCTATTTGTGGTACTAAGTAGAGCACAACTTGCAAATCAAATAACATGTTTCGCTCAGATGTATTACAATAATTAATGTTTGAATCAACTAAAAGGTGCTCTACTTCTGTTGTCATGACGAATCAGGCACAATACAGATATCTTAAAAATATGGTCTAAAACGTGCGGGTTTTTACATTCACGGCGAGCCTTCTTCAGCGCTATCTTTGGCAGGAAATTCTTCAATCAGTTTTGATATATCCTTTCGATGGTCAGACTTTTAGGATGAGAATAGAACTATTGCGCTCTCTCATTTGCCAATAAAGCTGTACGCGTTCGCCAAGGGCGCATCATTTTGTTCACAATTTGCATAGCTACGGTGAGCGTAGGTTTTATAGTGGCACGAAAGGCCATTGCAGGCGAAGACCATGTGGTGGTAATACAGAAGAGTTGCAAATTTAATAAATCAATATGGATAATCAAGAATGTTTACAACATTTAGCTTTACTTAAAAAAAAGCTGTAACATACATATAGATACGTGCGAGATCATAGCAGTGAAAACGGTAAGCATCTAACGATGATCACGATTTAGTAGCGACTATGTACCGATAGGAATAAATGAAGCTATTTTCCTTTATACTTTAATAATAGGATTATTGATTTCTGGTGAAACAATATCATTACATTGCAGCTCATTAAAATGCAGCTCATTAATGATTAAAATACGAAATCAAAAGAATGATCAGGTGTGATAAAAGCTTCTAATTATACGGTCCTGATAATACTGGCAAAAAGTCACAATCGGTCAACAAGCTGTTCGTGACCCCTGTGCAACCCTATCGTCATAACAATACTCATATAGAAAAGAAATATGAGTTATTGCCTCTTTATGTTTTTCAATGACATTTCACGATGAATGAACTTAAGCATTCCTATTAAAGTGGTACACAGCTCTTTAAGAGCGCTTTTGAAATAATACCACACGACCTGGTGATGTTAGTTCTGCGCTCAAAGAGTATAAGGTGGGAAAGTGCTTTAGTGGGTATCTCATTTTCCGACAGATCAAATGTTTTATTAAAGGGTCAGTAATTCTTTCTCGAGATAAGAAATTGTAAATATCCGACGCCCGCAGAGATGTACTCGGTAGCTTCTTGTTTTGTGTTGTCTACTAAATATCCTGTATATAGCTTAATTCAATTTTTAATACAACAGGATCCTGAGGACGCACAAAAGTGTTGCCACGCATGTACGGAAAATAGTAACGAAGATTATATGCTATGCAACCAGCTACTGAAGAAGCTTGATATTGTAAATCGCCTAGAAGTTAAACTCTGATAATATTCGCTAAACACGTGACGCATGCTATACAAAAGTGCTCACTGGTTGGAAATTGCATATCAATAATTGTTTGTGTTAAAAGTGTAAATATCTATGTTAAGCTATGCATCGCGTGTAAGTCACGTGTAGTACCGCTACTCGCCTATGGTGTTTAAGTTTTGCAAGGAAAAGTACCATTATAACTTTTAAAAGCGCAAAAGGCTCTTACGAGGAGATAAATTTACATCTAATATTCAACGAAGATCAGTACAAAAAAGTAGGATAAAAGTTGTAGGTATAAAGCGAATGATGGTAATAGTTAAAAATGAAGAAACTGACATTATTTTTAGAGGCACAGAAACACAGACAAGGAAAGAATAGGTTCTTGAGCCAAAACCTACTGTTCGCTCGAAACTAGAAAATTTATATTCGCGGTATATAATACGAACAATCTAGCACTCATTTAATTACATATGAAAATAATGCACCTCTTTGTTAAAAGAAAGAGACTCACTACAAACAAAAATATACACACTCACATATCTGCGTTTACGTTATTTTAAAAATTGTTCCAAAATAAAAATATTAAAGAAATCTAATCGAGATTAACTATATGCCAAACATATATGTCAAATTTTTCACCAACAAAACTGACCTCAATTGATAAACGTGTGTTAGCTGGATATGTTTTGGCATATTGAATGCCTCGTTATATCTAGATCGACAAGGCCAGTGATCTGTGTTTTGTAATGTCGGGTTTCTGCTATAACCGCTGTCATGCAATATGACAACCGAAAAATGTTGGATAACATTTTAGTCAATGTAGATGTCTAATAGATTCTTTGCAAGCTAATACATTTATTAGATGCCAACGGTATTGGGACTGAAAACGAAAAAGTCAATTTTAGTTAATGCTGTCGGAGTCGCACAATAGCGCGACTTGTGAGCAATGTTGTAGTTGGGAAGCATAGCACTTATGTTTTCTTGCTAGAGCTCAAACAATATAATCTGAGCTTACACGAGTGTGTCGAGTTTCGTACCTGCTATTAGCGCGCGTTCTATAAAGTACCTGCGCAAATCTACTCACACACTAAGACTGCTGCATTATTCTAGAAGAGCGGTTAAATTGTACTTCGCTTACGGGTTTCTAAACAGATAATGTTCTGTCTGTACTAATAAAACAGCCAGTTTTACGTTAGTGTTGCTGATATTGGTCTACAGTATCCACAAGCCTACAGTTACTCTCCAATGATATTTTTCCATGCTGCCGCTCATCGCACCATGTGTTTTCACACCCACTATTGGGGTGCTTGCATGTGTTTCGGGTTTTATCACAAATGACAAAGAGTGAGACTTGTACGGTTAAGTAGATCAATAGATGAAAGGTTAACCTTCACGATTCGTCAAAGAGAAACACCGGCAAAAGCTTACCACAAGTTCACGTAATACATATTTGATGCTAGTGACGCGAGAATAGATGTCATGTGAAAGTGGGAGAGTACTCCTAGCTTTAGTTAGGCTCTCTAGTTTTTTAAGAAATCGGTTGACGATATGACAAGTTTGTCGCTTTTGCAAGATATGTTTGTCGTGTTTCTGTTTGCAACGTATATCATGAATCCAATATGAAATTTGTGGCTTTTAATTCCTATATTATTTGCTTCGGCTTCTTTATCAATTATTATTGTTACCATTACGTTTTTAAATAAAACGAACTCCCACTGTACACATACAAAGCTTAGAAGTAGCGGTCTTGCTGCATGACATATGGTTCCACTGTCTAAAATAAAGACCTAAACATACAGTTTGAAATATCTCAACCAAGGTACGCGCTATGGCTATAGGAAATACCCATCCTTATTCTAAGCTAGTAAATCTAACTTTTGCTGTAGAACCGCCAGAAGCTACCTAGCTTTTGGCGACACCGCGCCGCTTGGCTGAAATTTTGATTACATCGCAAACAATCACGATGTAATGAGCATGTTTAATCTAACGGATTCCTTACGTTATCAATAAGAAATGATGAAAAACCTTTCCAGTGCAAATAAGCTAAGTTGACCTAATACGTTGAGACTAAAGCCGTTTTCTCTTGGTTTAAATATTTTTTTGTAAGTGCCATTGGAGCTGCCTAGAATTCCTACGCACTATTTTCTTAATTATGCTCATTTTCTAATTTTATGACCCGAAGTAATCACCTGTTGTCACCAAATTTGAATGAAAATTTAAAGAAACAGAAGCAATAATTCTTTAAAATATTTGACTAATTTTACATTGCTTTTTTATTTTCTTAGAATGATCTTGGTTCTATCCAAAAAGTTACGAGGAATCTGCTCCCTAATTTTATATTTTTAATAAAATTAAATTTGTTGATTTTTTAAACACTCTTAACTGTTACAAAAATAAGAGTCATTTCGAACTCGAAGTTCAAGCTATGAATCTGTTATCATCACTTGAGATGAGGTTGGTTATTCAAGACAAGCTCCAGGTTGCTTCAAGAATTTGCTCTATAACGAACATTAGCCTTTGAAATAACAAACTAGAGCCACGAGTTGAACATGCCCAATCATTTGATAAAGAACTTGTTGGTCTAGAAAAATGTGACCATATATATGTATATAAATGAATAAAAAACCGTTCAGTTATAAATAGAAATGCATTTATTTGGATGAAATTCGTATAATTACCGCATACAGCGTGAAGTTAACTAAGTATGTGTCTGCACACCATGCAAAAGGTGGTTTCAGAAAATGAAGGCTTTACCTTGACTGGACTAATTTTCGCTTACAACTGTTCATAAACGACTGAACAGTGGAGTGAATTGTCAGGAACGACGTTTGTCAAGCTAAATATGCTATTCTGAATTCGGCAAAGTCATATCGATCAATTCACTTGAACGCAACATTTCCGTGAGCACATATATTTGAGCAGTCTTAGACAATTATGATACCTTCAAGGAAGAACAAAACCAGTATTATTGACACTTGGTTGCATGATGGGAAGATCTTATGGTAGCACTCACGTTATAATACTTTTTAGATAGCTTTATTATTCCCAAATAAGTATATTTTTGGAAACACAAAAAACTTGCTCGACAGCAACTCTATATATATATATATATATATATATAGATATATTACGGGCTTTTATTCAAATATGTCGATGAGTGCATTGTCCTTCTTTTAAATAATGCAAAATATCACTAGCAAATACGCGATTACTGAGAATCAGTCGCATGCACCGCCGTGCAAAAAATCTATTTACACGTTTTTTCATCATTGTTGGCGTGAAAGAAAATTCACGAGCACCCTGCGATAATTAGTAATTTCTAGGTCAGTAAGTAGTTTATTTACAGGCTTATGACTTTACGAATTTTACAGTAGGCTATAATACATATGAATAAATGTAAAATTAAAAAATCGATAAAGTTATGCATCAATTTAGAATAGTTAATAATGTTTTATACATCGTAAAGATCACATCGCAAGATTTATATTAGAAATAATTATTTGCTACCCGAAGGTTTGGAAATAAAAGTGAGTTAGCAAAATATCCGAATATATACTTTTTTGGACTTGTCATTTTGTGCCACTTTATAAATATTAGATAATCTGAAGCTAGAATGTTGTTAAATCTATGGAATTAATTGAAATGCTACTCGAGCGGAATAAGCTGGTTCGTAAGCCCTTGAGGTTCTTCAACAGCTCATTGTTATTTGAAGGAGAAACAATTGAATTTGTTCGAAAATCGATTTTATTGGTATTACAATTCTGTATATTTCTACGTGTATCAATCGACGGTTTACTTTGGGCATGCAGATGTAATGTCGCAATACCTGATAACTTTAGTTTTTATTGATCCCTAAAATGTTCCGCACAAAAAACTAGAATTGAAACCAAATGTTTAATCCAGAACGATCAGTTTCGTACTTTCAGCGAACACCTTTTAAAATCGTAAACGTGTTTACCTATAGTGCGTTTTGTTTCATTAGTCCGATTTTAACCGAATGTTTTTAAGCTGTGCTTAATTTAATATATTAGTATACATTTTGTTAACTTTTCGTTAATAATTGCATTTTGTAATATTTTGTTAATAATTGCATGCTGCCTACAAAAAGGTGCGTTTAATCCAAAACACGTGATATTTAAAAATCATTTTTATTTTATAATAATCTTTGCTTTATTAAATTCAAACTCTTTATCATCAATAATATTTCACTGTTGGTATTTTTCTCTTCGTAATTTCTTAGATTTGATTTATTGAGTTTTTCCACGAAAAGCCCAAAAAAATCTCCACTGTGTCTACCAGGTGTATTTTGGACTCAGAGAGAAATCTGGCGATCGGAGTCACTCCAGAGAAGCTCGTGGCCAACTCTGCCTGTGAGGCCCCTCCGTCAAGTTTCTTCTCGAACCGACATTTCGAAAACAGCGTTTTCCTATTATGTACATATGATATGAAACATCCAAATGTGTTTGTATGTGTAAGATCATGTCACCATTTTAAAACGGGTTCATACAATAATGATGAAAGTAGTTACATACATACTATATTACAAAGGAGTTTTCCACTGCAACGTGTAATATGGCTGATCGCTGTATTTGAAATTCGTTCTCACCCAATACAGGCTAATGCAATGGAAGGGATATATTAAACCTTTTAGTGATAATGCCTAAGCTTTTCACGACTAGCTTAAAGCTGTTTTTTTCTGTAGCAGTTATCAAATGATAGTACCTACTCATTTACTGTCGCCTCCCTTTATCACGTAAATGAAGCGGTATCTATAGCCACATTCAATGCTGAAATCGGCACACGTTGATTGCAGAAGGGGCCCTCTGACTTCGACCATCAGAATCAAGTATGGAGGAAAGTGTTGGTTCCAATCATGATTAGGATATTAAGTAACGAACGCTATTTCAAATTGGCCAAAGAAGATCGACGGGCCATGTGCGCCGCGTGTTTTGTGCCAATTGACAACACAACCCAATAGACGGATGAACAAGGTGCACTGGAATTTATTTAGAGCAAGACGGGAAAGAATAAAATAGGCAAAAGTGGCAAGGACAATTTTGTTTGGGACTTACTGACCTGCCATGTTTTGGATTTCTATGTGACTTCCCGTTGACTTGGTGACAGCGGAGAATTTACATTGCCACTATTGTCAAAATTGAACACATCCGCTGCTACTGGCAAGGTTTACTCAAGTGTGTAGCGACCAGCGCCGTTACCTGTCCTAAACTGACTGTGATGGTAAATCACAGACCGAGACAAACCACTAGTCAACCCAACGGTCCTGCTTTTCCAAATTGACAAGTGACTCAGTGTTCAGTTCTTTAGCTCAAATAGGTAGTCTTGCGAACAGCTGTCGTATCAGCGCTACCAGCCTTCCACCGTCACTCCTCATTCTCTTGCAGCTTTCTTGGCATCGTTTGAATTGTCCTCCGGACTTCCCTCAGAAAGACTTGAAACTCACCACACGCACGGAATAACACCACTTCGGGACCGACAGAAGCGCCGAGGCGGAGGCAAAAAAGAAGCTGAGAGTACGGAACGGCAGAACAGGGCAGACAACAGTTCCTCTGACTCGCTGCTATATTTTGCAACAGCAAAAGCGACCAGAAGTATCAACGCTCGGCATGTCTAGATTCCTCTTTTACGCTAAGCAAGCTAGCCTCTGTAAGGTAGGTGCTTCCCGTGCCGGAAGCGGAAGTTCTCTGACGATTTACTCTTCGCGTCGAAACGATGTCGAGCTGCCGTCGGCGAAGACGCCGCAAGAATTTGTACAGACTGAAGGGACAGACGCTTACCCATCGAGCGCAAATATCAATTTAAATTGACCCTGCCCTAAAATATCAACTTCGGATGTGCATTTTTATGATGCTCTGGAAGAAAAGAGAAGGAAGCTTACGGAAGCGAGCTCCTCTCCGCTCCCTCACTATCTTTATCTTGATTCAAAAGAACTTTTTTTTTTTGCATGGTGACTATAAAAGGTACATCAATTGACACGCTATGAAAAGTGACAATAGGTGACGGATTAAAGGATACAACATGTGCATAATACGTTACTCCGCTCCAGGCACCGCCGCAACCAAAATTATCCAGACGATGTAACGTGTTTATGCGCAAATGTTCAAAAACATCCTGCCACTGGTTTTTTAGGCGCAAATTGCCCTTAGACCCCTAAGCACGACTATGATTTCTTTCCAACAGGACTATAGATTTTCAACAGACCGAAGTGGCAGGAAACCCTGTGGGTGTGTAACTAACTCTCATATGACCAGCAACCAGTCACTCATGAGCTACTTAAAAGTCTGTTCTTTTCACTCTTCCCCATTGGATTTTGTGTGATACATAATCAGATTCCGCGAGCGATACGTTGTTGTCAATCACCGCTATGTCGTCATTTACATAAATGTCCTGAGCAGAAGTGGGCGACACTTCTTGGCGCCAGACCGTTGTTGCATCGTTGTAGTTTGCAGCTGAGTCGGCGTAGCCATGCGAACGTGTCTCTGGGGACCCGAACCCATGTGGTGGCTACGGGGCAGTGTATGAGCCACAGCCACGCTGCCCCCATCCCTCTGCTAGCTAGGAGCGGGCACTCCGCTCGCAAGAATCACTGATTCTGTTGCGGCTGCGTCAATTGTCATGGAGTTGATATTATTGTAGAGGTCCATCGTAGCCGGCGGGAGAATGTTTGGCAGTGCATGCAAGTCGAGCGTACGACATTGTCGCATCATGCCGATATCATCCTCGGATGGAGCTGGAGGTACGAGAGGTATCGGGCCGGTCGCTGGCGGCACCGCCAACAATGACGTTACCGCGGAAACGATTTGGGTGTTGTCATCTGTGCCTTCTTTAGGGGGTGGTTTCGGCTCACATGTCTGCTGTAACAAGCACCATTAAGAGCATAAGTATACGTCGCCGACAGAACAGAATGTATCGTGAAACAAACCATGTTAAATCGTAGTTTCTATCGTATTTTAGCTGCTGAAGTGGCGTTTCATAGTAAGTCCTGAAGAAAACAATGTTTTTAGATGGCTGTGGGGCGTATGAGTCCGTGAGTGAATTTATCACTCTCTCATTAATTTTGTTTACTATTTCCTTGCAAATTCTACTCATACTTGGCTGTACCAGTGTATGTAATACACGTTTAGGTCAACGATTGATTAATAGAAGAAAGCACAAAACAGCGTACTCTATTTCGCTTGTGCGGGAAACAGTATATGCTTTAGCCCAGTAATATCCCCGCTCAAGCTACCTATTTTATAATTACTTGCACTTGTATTTGGCTGAAATATTTCACCACCTGTGGCAGTTTGCTATCCAATAACGTAAATTAATTTCTGTAGTGCTCGTACACATACCTGCACCATACGTATACGGTATTCGCGCGAGCTCTCAGCCATTATTAACAAGTGCTGTGATACGTTACATATATATTTTATCTAAATTACATGCACTCTCGTAGAATTTAGTGTTGGCCATATATAGTAATCTGCTGCAAATAAGATCTTAATAAAATAGTGACATCGTACAAACCTTAGAGCATTCTCTACTATGTTATTGATGCAAAATGTAATTTAAAAATATTCTAGAAGTTAGATTCTCCTCACCTGACTCTTAGACTTCTTATTCGCTGCCCTATTGGTCGACTGCTTGCGAGATCGCTTCCGTCGACCCGTAGCAGTACAAAACTCGATAAGAGCAAGCAGTACGGCAACCAGTCCACCTGCTCCCAGGAGAATGAAAGGGCCTGTTGCGAAACCAGGAGTGGTCAGCTGACCCCATCGGTGTGTCTCGGGCCGGCAGAACGGATGCAATCCAGTTTGCGTATACAAGGACGGGAACCACTTGCTTTGCAGTGTAAGGATCACCCCTTGCTCATGCAATTTTTGCACGCTCTGCGAAAACAGTTCCGTATAGGGGGATGCTATTGGAAACGAAAAAGTTCCGAAAGGAAAAAAAGGAGACCTATTAGTTGATCGGAAGTAGCCACAGTTGCCAGACTTTCCTACTGAATTTGCTCAGCTCGAAATATATATTGCGCAGTTGTACTTTTACTTTACCCCTTGGTAGAGCTAAAGCGTATCCGGGCGTTTCGATGCCGGTGACAAGACGAAGCATCGAACAATCGCAAAGCGAAAATTGGTGGTATTGTGCGGCGGGCGTCTCGGCGAACATGGCATAGCCACCAGCTTCGACTAAACGAAGCCCTTGTTCCACTGATGTCAAGGTCGAAGCGTCCCCTGCGCCGGTAATTAAGGACCAGATTGTCGAAAAGGGTTCATAGTTGGCACCCTACAAGCAAAATAAATAACGATAAAATAAGTACACTTTCTAAAAGCTATAGGCACAATAAAATTGTTTTCTGATTTCCTTAAGTTAATTTAGTTTCTTAACGACAAGGCTAATCAATCGAGTTACCTTTGTCAATCTATCGGTTTGATAGGGCTAAGAACCGAGAAATTGAACCGCAATACATTCTGCAATCCTCATCCCTACGTTCTACATAAAAGCACTGCCCTGACTTCTATTTCGAACTATATTTAGAAGTAGAGTATAAATGGTACACGTTATATCCCATAGGACAATTGCATGGCGTGTATTATTCCATAAAGTTCGTAGAGCTAATAACAGTTATTAAGCTAAGAAATCACTAAGCTCTATTGTGTGTTTGTATGGTATTTGCAATATTATTATTTCGACGAATTGCACACTGTACCTGAAGGAATAGCTGAGTAGACGTGTTTGCCACGTATCCGAAACGGATGTCTTTTATCCTAAGAAGATCGGCTGCATCATGCAGCTCGGCAAAATGCATCCTCCGATGCACGAACTGTGCTGTTAGCCTCGCCGTATATACGGACCAGAACATGAACGAAGCAAAACAAAGGACGGATGTGAGAAAACGTGTGGCTATCCCACGAGGCTGTTTATTTACCGCCGGTTGCCTGTTGAATATGTGAAACAAAACAATAACTAGTTGAGAAAATAAATGTATGTTTTAGACTAATCAGGTAGCAGTTGAGCAAAATGGATAAAGTAGCCATCTACAATAACCGTTCGAAAATAGTATCTGCTATAGCAATACTTACTGCAAGTATATAGTCCTGCGATCCAACAATCGAACAATAAAGTGAGAACGCTAAAACACAGTACCAAGGCTTGTATACGAACTGAACCGTGTCAATGTTTTTGGTGTGGCTCACCGAACGTCATTCATCATCATAAGCTTCTTGACAAGTGCAATCTCTTAGATAACGTAAGTCATGGTTATTTCGGTCTCAGTTTTTTTGATAAGTTGGATGGCTGCTCCTTTGTTGGGTTTATTTAATGAGAATTTTGTTACGTATGTTAACAGGGTATATTGTATTTGGGTTTATTGAATGTCGTAAAAAAATATGCGAACTCGTTGTTTTTCATGTTCTTATTTATATGTACTCGTATTATGTTACTTTCTATGCAGGTATAGATCAACTAAATACTGGCTGCGCTCTCACCGTAGGGCACAACAAACGACTAGATGAACGATATCGCCAAGTGAAAATTTTGGCTTAGTCCACGTTTGTATGTCCGCTTGCTTGGGTGAGCTCCGGTGGATACGATCCCGAGGACTAAGCTTTGATGCATATGACATGGCTAACGTCGTCAAAAACAGGCACGCCACGCCCGAAATCCAAACCTAAAAGTAAATCAACATGTATATTAGTTGAAACCTACATTGTAAGAGTGCAATGATATCCGTACAAGTTTGCGTTGTAGCGCACTCACTTGAATCTATACGCTAAGTGAAATCTATTATCGATGAAAAGACATTCCGACTATTCAATAAATGGTGAAAGACCTATTAGGGCGATTGCTATTTAAGTTAATTCCTTATAAAAAGAAAGAAGTGTAATTTCTCAAAGAAGGGAGCAGCCATGTTCTATGGTGTAAGGTCCTCTGTAAAATAACTAAAGCAGGCAAGAATGAAATAATGTTTCGCCTAAAGTAACCGTGCGAATGTTCTCTAGCTGATAATCTCGCGATCTACAGCCCTCAATTCCTGAATTCATCCGTCATCCCCAAGAGTAATGGCCAAGAAAGTTGTATGCCACGTAATTGCAAAATTAAGTAACATAGAGGCCATGGAATCACCTTATCAGATAGTCCGCGGTTTGGCCTGTTTCATCCTGCATTGTATACTATAGACCACATTTGTTGTCTTTGAGGGTCTTTGACAATTTATTTTCAGTTAGTGCTTCAACTGCAAGTTGTATCTACGGATGTAGTTCATACTTCAAAACGTGTTTTTTTTTTGCCTCACTTCTAAAAATATTTTTTCACAGTGTATATTTGTTATAAACACAAGTTGCCCCAGATATTCTGGTTTGTAATATATGTGACAGATCTGAACTTTCATCTACAAGGAACCTGTGCTTCAGTTTATCCGTAGATAAACATTTTTAATAAAATGTGAGTAAAATAATTCGTCATTCTGACGAAAATGATTCCAGTGTATTCAGATTCGCGTTGGCTGCTAGTTGGGATGTAGACACTAATTTGAATTTCTTTAATGATAATAGTACAATGTTTTGGTAGGCCTTTCAGTTTTATTTACATGTCCTCTATGTTTTTCAGCGACTTAAAATATGAAGATATTTAATATTAGTTATTTTCTCTAAACTCTGTCAATAAATCGACCTTCAAGTGAATGACGAAAAGCGGTTTCTCAACTAAGCGTACTTTTCCGATAACGATAGTAAGTTGAATCATACTCATATTAACGCACTTAGATGGTAAAAAATATAAGTCTTGATCTAGGTCGCATTTTTGTCGTATATAAACCATTGAGAATAAGTAAGAGAAAATACAGCGTTACTATGTTGATGGAATGGTTTAACGCAACGGTTTAACGACGAGGTTTATCGAAAAATGAAAACACATTTTTGTTCGAAAATTAAAATAAGCATTAAGTGAAATTAACCTTAGTCCATCTTTAAAATTTAGGATCTATATCTGATAGCTTTAGACAATGGTAGAAGTTACAATTAGTGAGGTATTTTCATATCTTCTGTGACTCTTAACGTTGCTTGTTAAACTTAATATAAAAATAACTATATTATAGCTATATTACTATATTACTATATTATTGCCATTCATATGAAAGAGGTTCAAGAAAACGAGTTATAAGTTTATTTGTTAATCCTAATCAGGTGGTATATTTATACAATTACTGTCACCGCTTTACTCCGCGCTGCCGGTTCAACATTGGAAGAGTGTTGGAACATATTTTCACACGAGATGAACGTTATAAATGAACATGATGCCCTCAATTTAAAACATGAAGCCTTGTCCATTCATTTGCAAATAGAATATTCCCTATTAATTTAGTTTATGTTAAGGAACACCATAAAGATATCATCGGTAATTTCAACCGAGTACGCGAAGCTTTTAGCGATGTTATCTATTTATTACATAGTCGTACTTCCTGTTTTGTTCTCGATGGGCGTTTATGTCATATCACGAGCTACATCGTCGAAAGAAAATCGCGAAGTACCTTGACTCCACTCATTTTCACAACGTCGTTTCTAGCAATTTGACTTTCCTTCATTCTTTAAGAAGGTCTGTCGGCCGCAAATACCAGTAGAAGGCGGGCTTTATATCTCAACTAGTTTGTGTATTTACCGAGATGGGTACAAAATACTTTTACGTGGGAAACCGATCACACCTTTTGTTTACTTACTAGAACCAAGTCATTTTTTAAGCAATTGGCTTATATACTCCAGAGGCCAGAGAAAACGTTGTTCTCATAAAAAGAAGGTCCCTGTAACAATAGCGTTACATAGCTGTCTGACACTCCGTTCGGCCTCTTCCATGCCTAAAATTGGGGACCTCAAGTGTAGTACTCTGAGATTTTCTGTGGTTTAGGCTAAAATTTGCCACCCAAAAGATGATTCCAAATCCAATTGTAGTGGATGTTGCGAAAATTGCATGAATGCATTTTTGTTCTCATCTTGTTTGGCAAATTGGGACCAGAAATTATGCACCACAGGGGTAACTGACATGTTTTGATAAATCGCATACATTATACTAGAGCGCTATATTGATACAGTACAAGAATGCTTATTTAACACTTTCCGATCGATTCAAGTAGCTATAATATATCATATCCGAGCCGGTCAGTCCTGTTGATTAATTTTAGTGCTATGTTTCGTAAAGGCATTCTTAACTACAAAGATACTCAACGAAGTTTTCAAGTTCAGCATATATCTCGGGAATATTACCTCTTGGGAAAGCGGTGAGAAAAGATCCGTGATTAAGGAAACAACGTCACCCGCCGTCGAAGGTGGTTTGTAGAGTAGTTCCAGGTGTGAAGGCAAAAACGGGGTTGTAAATGACACGACTCGTGCCCTTTCGGTGCTTACTGTTAGGTCGGCCAAGGCTACATCAGCCTCCTGTAAAGTTAGGTAAAACCCTTTTGTTATTCGTTTAGAAAATCCGAGACTGATCAAGTAACGTTCATTATGAGCTCGAATTTTAAGATACAGATAGTACAGCATAATTTGGAACTCTCGAGTTAACGTTGTAGTGTCTAATATTTTAAGTTACCCAGCATTTTTATACTAAGGCGGATCCTTTGTACTGACAGGATCGAAAATGCAAAGTATCACGCCAAACCGGCCCCTGCACACACGTAAAAATCGGATTTCTTCATATATCGCAAATAAATGGAATTTGTGTGAAAACGAAAAGTAATAAAAGTATTAAAAGGTAAAAACTGGTTATATTATTAACAGGCCCATTGAAACTTATCCACCGATCAACGGTTCGACAGACGTTTACCATATCGAGAATATCTCTGATGAGGCCATTCCAGTTACCCTGACGGTCGCGAGTACCATGTTGCGAATCGTTGACAAGACGAATATCGAATTTGAGTTGAAGCATTCTGGAGAGTTCATTGAGTACATCGATGCAAAAACCCTCCAAGTCGCTGCTTCGTTTTGATTTTGCTGCATTTTGCTGCCGACGTTTCATCACAAACGGCGGACTCTGTATAAAAACCAATTCGACAGAGAACTGAGTCGGAAAGATTTTCAGTTCAAGCCCTTTACTTCAACATATATATATATATATATATATATATATATATATATATA
>MNPL01004364.1:0-17102 GCA_002081605.1 Tropilaelaps mercedesae
TATATATATATATATATATATATATATGTACAAGAGTTCTTACGTAATACTTTATACATTGCTGGGTAAATATACGTATCTAAAATACGTATCTATTTTCGCACACCATCGCTTATTCTACCAATATTTATTGTACTCTTATTTACGGCATAAAATTGCTACAACAGTTCTGAGTAACATGGCTATATCCATGAGCTGTATAGCCAGATGGCACTTTACATAACGGTATTCCCTATTTTTCGAAAAAACGTATGTCTTTATCCCGTAAAAGCAGTTCAACAATTGAAGCGATAACTGTGACGAACATGCACCAGCACAAAGTCCCTTCAATACAATAAACTGTATAACACAATATATGTGTGTTACAATTCGTTTCAACTTGGCGGAAACCCGCGTATTCGCTGTATAGGTTTTGTTGCCGATGCTAGGCGCGCATCGTCGGCCGTCTTCTTTACTTGTTCTTACCCCGTTACGGAACGCGCTGCTGCTGCGTTTTCTGCTACTTCCACGCGTTTTCTCCTCTCTCGGCGGCGAGCCTCTTCTGACGCCGGCATCGCATAAAAATGACGATCGTCATGATGGACACAGCACACAGCGTCGCCATTAAGCCTCTGCAACAGCAAATCCAAACTAAAACACCGATGTGAATATATTGAGATGAAGATCTTAGTCGTTCTCGTCCTCACGTCCTCTGTGGCGTACGCCTAATTCCTCGGAGGTAGAGGAGGCGGTGGTTTTTGGCGGAGGTTCCGGCGGGAGATCGGGCACCGAGGGCGACTACGCCGCCTTGTCGACGATCAGATTTATGCATCTCGTGGGGGGTGGCCGATCTCCGGACCTACTCAGGAGATCCGGTCGATTCACAAGATTTCGAGGACGAATAACGGTGGCCAGATTTTGGCCAGGATTGGAGGCTTGGGAGTCGCGTAAAGGTGGGAGAAACATCATTCTAATCAAAAATGGAGGCGGCAGTGAATCCGAGGATGGCAACAAAGAGGCATTCCGGAGGATGGCAACTGACAGTTGGTTTTGGAATTGGTAAACTCAATTTACTAGGCGGAAAAGACAGTACGTCGACTACGGGACCATACCAGCGCATCGTGGCAGCACGAAGCGTTTAGAGCAAGAAATGTCGTCAATTATCAAAAAGAGGCCGTTTCTATCAAGCTCCCATCAAAGCTGATACCGCTGATGGATATGCAGTTTTCACTGTTTCTGTGCGTAGCATTTGGGTTCGGCAAATGGACTCCATGCTATATATGTACTACACATACATCTGTACATATAAATTATGAGATGTGTTTAATAAATGGTTATTGTAGGTTGCAGGTACCATTGTTTTGGTCTGATAGTCATGACACTGCCATTAAGCAACCTTTATTACAAAGATATACCTGAGGGAGATACCCTGCCGTCGGATAAGCATGAAACATCAAGTAGGACCAGCCTAAACGGCGTAATTCTGTCTGTACAAGTCGCCCCGAAGAAGGCATCAGAGGGCAGACCGTTTCTCCTAAATGTGAATATGCGATGGCGAGGATCGAACCCGCGCATTCACGTGTTTTGTTTGGATTTGTAGAGGAACAAAACTAGCCTAAAATGTGAAAACCCGCTAACGAGGGAAAGTTTTACTATTACAAGGGAAAATTTTACTATTACAAGGGAAAATTTTGCTATTGTTATTAAAGTGTTGACTATTATTAGGTCAACTCGGCCTTTTGGATAGTTTGTTCATTTAGCCAGTATCGACAAAGTTGCCTTTTCTCTGAGTTTCATCCAACGAAAAAATTCACAAGATAGAATTAACTTTCTGTGAGCAATGTGGTGTGTGAATTTAGTATAGGCATACCGATATCGCCAAATGCACTACAGGGAAGATGCTCCAGCTGTTTATTAAAACCAGACTCGTAAAAATTAGAAAAAGTAAAAGGTCTATCGGACTAACAATGTGGTTTTACAGAGGGAAGATCAACACTGACCATCCCCCACTGAATAAAGTACTCAAGTTGCCAGAAGGAGAACGCGTTGAGAGCTGCAGAAGACAAAAAATTCCATAGGGAAATGGCCCCTGACATCTGTAATGCTCATAACTTCATGAGGTAAATTTTATTCGCAGACTCTATAGAAGATATGTTCTCCCTTAATTCACGGTACATTATCGAGCCGAGCGTCCACACGATAGCCTAAGAACGAATAACACGAGTAATCTTGAATCGTGGCCATAAATTTCAACGCCATCGTAAAAGGTAAGGTGGCATTAGAAAAGGCTAGACAGGCCGAGGTTGCCGAACGAGAACTATTGGGGCCTCGCGGAGAGGGGAGATATGAAAGGTTCTTGAAAAAGCTCGTTCGACTTCACGCGGCGCTTGGCTCTGCTGCCAACACCAGAGAAAGACTCACAACAAGGATATGTTGTTATCGGACTTCAAGTGTCGCAATTAACGGGTTTTTTTTTTTTTGTTGACGCTGAATGATCAATGTATCTCCCCTATTTTCTTCAGAGCCTTTATCCGTACTACATTACAAGCCATATATGGAAGTTCGCTGCCTTTGAACCCGCAATTTTTTACCTAGTTTCGGCTTCCGAACTTCAGAACGTCTTATTGCATCGTAAACACTGGGAAACAGCAAACTCGCAACATCGAAAGACAAACTTCTCGCAACAAATTGAATACTTCAGAGATTACCTCACCAGCTGATATATAGCACGGACGAAGACAGGACACTTCTAGGGCTAAAATGAAAGCCTAGTGGTTGTTACCGAAGTTTCTATAGCCCTATCAAGCTGCCAGTTTTGTCGAGGGTACGGTACATGAATAAGCGCCAATCCGATGACCTTGACCGTAATCTTAACCGCCCATGCAATGACCGTGTCAATCTGGTGGCTTTGTTGCAGAGTTTGATTTTGCGCCACTTGGTAACGCATCGAAGCGCGTATTCGCGTGGCGACCACGGCCGATCAAAGCCCTTTGAATAAATTCTCCAGTCGAGCCGTCATATGGGAACAATAACCGTACGCATAGCATTCAGGCGTTTATATTTATAACTGACTACCTTTTGCATTTCATCTCCTCATCACAGCAGCCAATCTAAGCCCAGAACTTCAAGGGGCTTTTCGTGTTGTTCGTCGAGTGTCCGGAAATCGTCGTTCGACGACAAAGAGTTCAATCATTCCTCTCTTTAGTGCCTTTCGTATGCCTTCTTAACATGCCAACTCAACAATTGGCTGGTACTGTCTCGCAAATGAAGGAATATCTCAAGACCGTTGTCCAACAGCGACCACTGTGTCCACACAAGACTCGCAACGGACATTAAACTCTCTGCTGTAAACTCTCAAGATTTATCAGAGTTCGCTACGAGTGGTATGGAGACTTGCCTTGCGCAGTAGTCGTAAAAGGTCGACAGAACCGTTGGTCTTGCATTTTACTATTGTGTTACCTTGAAGACGGCTCAGCTGAAAACCTGTACGAATTCGAACCGCGGTCACACAACTTTTAACCAAAGCAATTGGCTTACAGTAAAATATATTCAACTGAAAAAATTCCTGCCCCCGGTTACAAAAATTGATTATCAAATTCGGCAAATCGTTCATTGGGTATCGGGGATTATGATGACCGGCAAACCATATTGTGCCGAATAATTGCTGCTTCGCGATGTTAGCTCCCTTGATGACTGCTCAGCAGAAGTGCTGGATAACGTGGATTGTGCCCAACTAGAGTGTCCCAGTTACTCAGGGAGTTATTAGAGCTGTCCACCAATGTATTTTCAAACCGGATCAGATGATTTCGCCGACGAGATCAAGAATCTTCGTGTGTCGTTGTGCATAACAACATGAACGTGGTCAAAATTTACGGATCCGCCATCATAAATGGATTTCTCTATATGGATTTAAAAAGGAAAAAGATTTGTAATCAGAAATTGATCTGAACTCACGTTTTCAAGAGTCTGTTACGTAATGTGGCAGGGATATGACATTTATCAGCTAATATCCGTAGTTGACAGGCATTCCGCCCGTAGGCCGAGCTTGATGGCTTGGCCCTGGCGACCGCAGGAGAAACGTAGGTGCACAGGTTTGATCTGCGCCGTTACACATTTACATCTATGGGAAGATCCGTCTTACGAAGTAATGCAACAAGCGCTACCTGGGCGTTAAATGTCGGCTGATGGTCAGCCCTAAGAACGTATTGCGTCCAAAGACGATAAATAGATTTATGGTCGAATACCTCATTTAACAAAATTACCCAACGCATTCGCAGAAAATGGTGAGCGACAAACAGATAGCTCCCCTATGGTGAAGGTTGCCTGGATAAACACAGGCTACTCTATATGGAAGCTTTTCTCGATATCGAAGCTTTTCTCTATTAACACAGATTTTTGCACCCGTAATGTCGCATTTTGGATGGAATTGCTCGTCACAATCCCTGTGAATATTTCCAAATACAAAATATCGCCCTTTTACTGGTTTTTTGTCATCAATAAATACAGGCATCAAATATACAGTTGCTTTTATTTCAATATATGTGGCTATTAGAGTGCCAATATGCTGGATAATAGCGTCAGTATAACGCGTGCTCGTTATGTCATACTTCGCTTTTTGCTGTGGCCGCACCGCGTATCGCATTTTGCTTCGAAGCCACAACAGCAAGCTTTCTAGATTCAATACTCTTTTTTATATAGATGCCTTCCATAGGTTTGCATATAAAAAGTTAATATGAGCGCCCGTAGGGATGTTAGGGAGCTGACTAAAATGATCGACTGATATTTCCAAACCTCCTTTTCTATATAAGAAGAGACTTTTTCGTAAAATGTTCTGGGGCGCAAACCTCCTTTGGTAGACGTGCAGGCATCACTTTTTTACTGCGACCGCGCTATATGTTGTTTGCCACTTGGCTGGATGCTCACGAAAGAAGATTCGACTAACTCTAGTTGTTTATCCAGCGTGCCAAAGCTGCGATTTGTAAGAATTACAAAACATTGTGTTGGTGCCGTGTAAGCGTATTTTGAAAATAGGGACAAATTGTGGGACAGGCATAAGTGAATATTAACTAGTCATTAATTTAAACAAATATGTGCAAATAAGAACATGTTCCATAATATAAATGGACATTCAAAAGGTACAGTTGGAGGCTTTTCAGCAGAATATGAGTGCGTCGAACAAAATGTCAATCCCCGTCATCGTACAAAAAGTATCACGCGAATAATACTAATGGTCTTAAGTCTAATGTATCCAGAAGCGAAGGACGTACCCAAAAAAGCACTTCGGGATAGCAGACCACCCATAACTGTAACTTCGATATCAAATCAGGCGAAACATGAACGCATGTAAATTGCAATGTCTGGCTTCTATAATAAAACGAATAAAAAACCAACATATTTGCGACACGTAAACAGACAAGAGGTCGTGTCTAGCCAGTACAAACAGAGAATCCCACCGAAAACCAATCGGCTAAACTGTGACCCCGTCACAAGCAGGACAACATGAACAAAGTGACTCAACGCACCGGCTTGGCGAGCCATACAAAAGTGACAAAATTCGACATAAGGGAACTACAAAGATGAACGATACAGATACAATGAAGTAGCGAAAAACCAAACAAACAGCCCAAACGAAACGCACAATCAAAACACTATTGGACCACGAACGTATGTAGAGCCGTACGGCTATCGAAGTCATCGAACGACTTCAAGGCACCGATGATGGAAAGCGTCCTTAACCAGGTCCACTATATAATTATGCCGAATTCGTCTTACCCCCCATAGTTTTGTTCAGACAAATCAGCAGATGGAGCTTTTAACTCTCGTAAAGAGTCTATAAAGAAGCCCACAGTAACAAAAATTTCATATCGGAATGCCACCAACCTTTTCCGCTCCTTGTTACCTGATAGTTCTGATACCTTCGATCAACACAATCAATATCTGATGAACCCAAGACGTGGTATTGAACCTCGGAAGGCTATCTTACCGCCATCTTTATTAGCGTCGATTTCCTAATATTGGGAGCTCAACAGGTGATATCGAGTCAGACGGCAGAACAAAAGTTTTTTCTCTGTGGCAGAGTTGTTCCATTGACCCTATGCAAAACAACGATGAAACAACTTTATAGGGTTTGCCCTCTATTAAGGTCGCTGCATGCTCACCGTACAATCTGGCAGCTCGAAACAGCTAGTCTGGCAATGAAATGGACCCGGCGGATGGAGCACACTCAAAGTCCCAAAGTGGTCTGAGACACAGCAACACTCAAATTTGTTTAATGGAAACATTCATTTTATTTATTAAATATATTATTATCGTTACAGTAATAGTTGTGACTATTTAAGTCTTCTGATATCATCACCGCCTTGAATGCCGTTCACGAGCGGAAAGTGTGAACAACGACGGAAAGAGATCGACTGAAAGGAAAGCGCCAGACCGGAATACGGTGTTAGACTTCTGCGTGCGGATTTTAAACACTCATGGATTACCGCTCAATTCATTCAATTCATATCATATTTGTGCTATACCTAAGAGATGGAACAACAGACATCGCGTCCTACGAAGTGTGCGATTTGCTCATGACCCCTTAGACCGTTATTTAGTTAGACAAATCGGGTTAGGTAACGATAGGTTGCGGTAATTGTTCTTAGACACGGCTGTCCTGATCGCTTGACAAAACCAACATTTGCCAGGATATTCATGACAATGCAGCCGTGCAGGGTAACATGGTTCTCTGAGAAAGCTTCGATGGTGAAGGCTCGTTGTGTAGTGTAAATTGGAGGCCTGGACAGACGTCTGGTTGCTCGTTCACCATGGCTCGTATCGGTCATGTATTTAGAGATTAACTTATTTTCCTGATTAACTTGTCTTGTTCAATGAGTGTTTATGGGAATCGTGTAGTCAAATATATGCCAACGGGGAAACAACAATTATCAAGGTATAGTTATGGTCTCTGCCCGACGGGCAATACAATCCCTCAGGAGCTGCTTTATAGCGCTACCTTTAATTTGAGGTTCCCAATATTTTTCATTTTTTTATTTGTTGAGTTTTTCATTTTGTAATTTTTCATAGTTACTCTAGTTTTTAGAACTTATATTTCTATTCAGATTTTTAAAAATATCATAAAGTATCTGAGATAACTTGCATTCGCTTTAAAATAATGTACAAATGAACCCGTGTGAAGGAAAATTATAAAAAAAACATGCGCATACTACAGTTCTTTGAAAAAGAAACAAACACGCTTTTTCTACTTTTTTGAGAAACATTTTTAAACACAAACTATTTTTGACGTGCATGACAATTGATTTGAACATTTTTTTTTGGTGAGGTCTTTTTTAATATCAGTGGAAATGTATGTTAACAAAGCTATCCCATCTAGCCGCAAGAAAGTCCATATGTATCGAATAAATTTTTT
The DNA here is from genome assembly GCA_002081605.1 of Tropilaelaps mercedesae. Classification (NCBI taxonomy): domain Eukaryota; kingdom Metazoa; phylum Arthropoda; class Arachnida; order Mesostigmata; family Laelapidae; genus Tropilaelaps; species Tropilaelaps mercedesae. The sequence goes on from MNPL01004364.1 coordinate 7,388, forward strand.
TTATTTTCATGAATATTTCTGCGCGGTTACCTCGCTTTTATTAAATTCTGTATGTAGCAGCTGATTGTTAACCGTGTAAAAATTTTTCGTAGCCCAGAGATAAAAATTTTGTTGGTCTACTACTCCACTGAGGTGAAAGACTTAGAAATTCAGAAAATTAACAAAGATTTATTAAACGTTGAAAAATCTGGAAAACTAACCAGCGCATGGATTTTAGTGACACTTTCCGCACACACTCTCTTTTGTACGGCTAATATTTAGAACAAAACCAAATGAAATATCATACACACGCACGCACACACATTGTTTCTACACTCATGCTCTAAAAATTGCCATAAAATATAACTAACTATTAAAAACGATGCGAATCGATACCAGATATACACGAAACCCTCCGCCGACGAAAACATTTCGACTAAAGCTCAATCCACACGACTTGAACGAATGGATCCTCATTTACCTGATTATATATATGTACCAATAAAGATTGCTGGAATGCAAGAGACCAGCCGGCCTCAATCAATAGAGTGCTAACTATAGCCACCGATCCATGACAATAGGGCGTACAAATAAACCAATCTGAACCAATTCTCGTCGTTTATGGCTGTTTGACACTCTGTTTGTCAGATCTGCTTTCATACTACACTGCTATCGGTGACCGCAAGGTACAGCGGAAATTCGAGGCCTATAATTTACCACAGTCGTTCCTCAAGCAAGGCAGAAAACAATGATTTCACACATAGCTTTTTGCTTATAATCAAATTATTCTTGGAAAGCCAGGGAAAATTTCTTGGTTATTTCGCACAAACACACGACTTGTAGGCGCATGTTTGTTTTCCCCCATTGTGAAAATACATTAAAGAGCATTCTTTTGGAGGACGGTTCGTGCTGTAGTACACCTCGTGCCGTTCGCAAAGTCTACTCAACCCTCAGGCCAATCCAAGACCGACGATCACAATGCGTTCCCTATTCGTACCCTAACCTAGCGTATTCGATCAGGCAAAGCCTGATCGATTTTTATTGAGCCTATTCGACATCTTCCTAATCTCATGTAGCTAAGTTCGTACACCTGAATAAACAGCTTCGTTATTTCAGGCAATCATGCCCAAATGAGTCCCACATGGTCGAGCCCAACTCAACGTAACCAAAGGTGGATGTAACTGGCAAGCTGTCCCTTTCATTAACACAAAATATGTACTACTACCACTCAATGTTGATCCCGGAACGTCATTCCCAACGCCCCCGCAATGTCTTCTCTTATCGGTTGGGGCTTGCTAGGTACCACAGTTCTGATGGCCCTTGCGCAAAACGATGTCACAGCTATGTCGCGAAAATATGATTGCGCGAGCGAGGTGTACGAAGAGGTGAATACATTCCGGAAAATAATGTCGCCCTAACCGGCGTTCAACTCCGGGACTGTGGGATCGACAAGTTTCGCGACTAGGCCAACCTAAAGAATCCTATTCGCTTCGTGTGTTTCCAAACATCCGATTTCGATACCATCGTACGCGTTCCATCTCACGTCACAAGGTTGGCTCCTGTGGCGATTGAGGCCTAAACCGTGCCTATGAACGCGTTGTACTATGATACCTAAATGTTTCCTTCTTTCCAGCACAGTTTTGCCCACGGTAAAACCCGCGCGTACCAGCATAATCTCACCATTGGCATGGAGACGGGTCCCGGGAAGGGGGCGGCTTTGTTGAGGGCGCGGTGGACGAATAATTTCCTTTGTCTAGAAAAACAAAACACTAGGACTCTGGCGGCAACGGCACCATAGAGTTTAATCCAGGAAGAGCCAGCCGTATCACCGCGTTAGATCGGCCGTCAGCCGTGTTGCGAGAAGGCTTGCCACTCCCAGGAGAAGCCAGCGGGCCACCGTGTGCGAGGGTGTTTGCGTGGGCGGCGCGGCATTGCATCCGTCCTCATCGCACGTGGAGATGCAACCCTGAAAGGAGTGTCATTTTGGTACAAGAAAGCACACAAAGGTTACAGTGGTAGTGGTGGACGTAGATAGGTGTATGGAACGTCTAGGTAGCGCCAACCTCAGGTTGATCAAAAAAAATAAGACAAGCTTCAGAGTGATCAGTTGCAGTCAGACAAGCCTCTGAGTGCTCAGATAGAGTCAGACAAACCTCAAAGTGATCAGAAGACATCAGACAAGCCTCAGAATCTGACTAAGTTAAACATACCTCAAAATGATCGGGTGAGCTTAGAAAAATCTTAGTGATCAGAAGGGGTCAAACAAGCCGCAGAGTGACTAGATGAAGCCAAACAACCTCAGTAAACCCCATCGAGGATCTACACCATTAGAGACCAGTATAAATGTCCTCTGTGCTCCGTACCCGGTTTCTCTTTCAACCGAGAGATGTCGCGGCATCATTACCCCCAAACATGTACCCAATAACTACGGGAAACATTGGGACGGACGGACACCGATGGTATAACTAAGGGCCAGGTCTGTATACGCGGCTATGGCAATACGTGGATTGCCGAGCCATCTGTATTCACAATATCATACTCGACACGGACGGTGTCAAGCCTGGGCTAAAATTGCGAAAAAATTGCAACGTTAACCTGTCGTACATATTAGACAAGTTTGAGCTGTAAAAGTACTGAAACACTCGTGTTCTTGCATGTTGAATGTTTGCAATGGTTATTAAGCCCGTATATCCTATAGTGACTTCGAAGGGGTCTAACATAAAAGTCAGGAAGAGATAGCAGAGTACCCCTCCATACTTGTCATTTATGCTTTGTGTTGCATCGCCGGATATTTCACCCTACGAGACTTGTGATTAACTCATTCATTAACTAATTTGTGTTACATATTGTGTTCTTTCAATCGGTCGGTTACCACAATGAGGAAATAATTGCAAGTTTCGACATTCCCCTCTAACCTAATCTACGCTTATATATAAATAAATAAACGCCGTTTTCTAGCAATCTGACGAATTTACGTTCAAGTCCAAAGCTCACCATAGCTTCTTCTCTATAGGCACTCGATCTGTTCACACTAATCCAGGATAATGACTTGCTTAGCGGCAGAACTATTACAGCTATTGGAACCGGTCGTAGGGAAAGCATAAACACTATGTCCGCATGAAGACAGCCATGTATCGTCTATAATAATAATAATAATAATAATAATGATAATAATAAGGGAAATAGTAATAACGCAAAAACCCTAAGCAACCAATTCCCTTGGGTATTGACAGACTAGCACGTATATTGTGTAGTAAACATTTTTAACGGTATTGACCATTGGCCGATCTTATGGAAAATTTAATGGAGGCTCACACAAAGGCCCTTATTGAGTCAAGCACATTCAACGCTCCAGTTTAGCTATTCTTGTACGTTGCTGTTTGGACCACAGACGTCTCAAGGCCAACATAGGAAAGGGATCCTACCGTAAATTGCGGGGTTGTAGAGCTACACTGCTTTGCGATGTCATGCAAACATCGATTTGAACGTATTTTTGGATTGACGGAAACACCGAAGCAGTCGAGAGTGTGTGTCTCGTAATTTGTGGTAAGGGCATGTGTTCGGACATCGCGCCAGATGTGTATATTTAAAACGGGACAATTCTTTCTGAGTGGGTGTCTATCGCTCATTCACTAGCAATGAAAGGCTCTATACCTATTGACTGTTATACTGACTTGAAATTATACTGTTTCAGAAGCAAACTATACACATACAATCTCCAAAAGTTACTCCTTGCTCTGCTTCAAAAAGAAATATCTTGAGATGAATGAATATATATATTTCCATACCGTACATTCTCTACAAGCGGTAAACATTAGCATCCAAAGCAGCTAAGGCAATCGTGAAGACAAATAGAACTCGGACGACTTTTCACACAAGCGCACGATCTGTTAACAGACGGTAATATATAAACACGACAAACCGCGTTAAATCAAGAAGACATCTAGGAGAATTGCGGAGGAACAAAAAGAAAACAGCCGGCTTCACTTGCTAAGGTCCACGGTTGGATCTCAATTCAATTTGTCAGAGCGGTCAAAACCGCGACTCCGTACGCCCACAGCAGTGGCAGAGCTATCGTAAGCAGTGACGCCCTCCATTACGATGCGATCCGAGATAATGGCAATCTGCATTCAAACCTCGTGTACTGCCAAACACCTACGGTGTGTGCTTCGACCTCGGCAATCCTATTACCTAGACGAGAGGGGGATGGCGCCACTAAGAGAATTGACTCACCTGCATGTATTCGCTCTGGTAACGGAACATGCCGCACGAGTTATCCATGCTCTCCAGCGAGCACACGCGGATCGTTAGCTCGACATTATTTGACACTGTAATAAACCGATGATAGGCATGGGACAACCAGTTAGTCCGCCTGTGTTAGCTAATTCTCAAGGAGTCACGAACGGAACGTCAATTTTTAGCACTACCCCCTGGAGACATGCTGGCTAATTTCACGGATAACCATAGAAATTAACATCGGTCGTTTTCAAAAACGTAACTGATAGAGGGATTGTTGTTTCAACGTAAAATATCATCGCCCGGTGCATCGAAGCCTGCGCTTCTCGGTTTTGGCAATCGATGTCGTGTGTACTGGCATCTCCGTTCGGTTATACGTTCACCCCTATGCGAGCATCTCATCTGTTTTACATATTAGAAGTATTATGTGTTTATGGGATGCATCACGGCTTTGATCGAGCGCTCAATCGAGTTATTGTTCATTCGGACGTTACTCCGCTTGCAGGCATAAGAATGGCCATCCAAACGTACAATCTAAGAGAAGAACGTGTCGCACGAGTTGAATGTAGATACAGCTCGTTTATTAACACTAATCATATTATTTAGCAGTAGTAAAGCAAATCTATATTTTCGAAACTCATTTGCTAGACGAAAAGCTTTGAACATGCTGGACCATTGTTCGGAAATGGATACGTTTCCTTAAATTGATCCGTGGTGACAATTAAATATCCTTCGACAATGATTACCTTGACATTGGGCCCGGCACGTGGGTTTACGGTGGCCTCAAGCGCATACAGAGAGGAATCGTTGAATTACGTTCCCCTTTGTCCCTAGCGGACCAAGGATCAGAGCTGTGTTGTACTGTTTGTTCACAAAGATTGGTTGCTGCCTTACTTGCAGACGATCTTTCGACTAGAGAGCAAAACACTGTGGCTTTTTGAGAAGAAGACATACTTGTGTAATTTTGCGAACTTGAGAAAGAAAGCTGAATCGATGCTAGATTGCACTGCGATAGTTCTTACTGCCAATTTATTATCTAAGCATTAGACCAAAAAAATACCAGAACACTTCGACAGTGATAATAGATTTTTAGAAGGGACAGAGCGGGTGATCAAAAAGTTCCGTAAAATCGCTTACGGTTATGTTTTCAATACTTTTTGTCATTGGAAAGCTAACTTGGAAACAATTCGAAAAACAAACTTGTTTGGGGCAACATAAATACTAATTATAATCATTTTTTGAATGTTTATTTATAATGAAATTCTTAAAGCAACATAGATATATGTGTGTATAAGATATCACTTAGACTTACAGCTCAAAAGATGTACAAAAAGTGTCGGCAAAATTCATGCACACAAGAACCAGCACTCGCTTCTTTGGGGGTATTTAAGCCTCCAAAAATGTATTATGATTATTATTGTTATTTGTTATTATTCTGATTTCGGCGTTAAAAAAGATGCCACATTAATCTCGATACAGTTATAAGTCCTCACATGGGCATAGAGCGGTCTTTACAACCAGCATACTAGACAGACTGGCTAAACATGTGAAGAATTCTTCTGCCCAGATGCGACAACTTTTTTCGTGGATTCCCCAATTGAGACTGGTTGGACCTCAGAAATAAGTCATAAGTAATCACTAGTCACGCCAAAATCGGTAAAAAATGTAAATACTCTCAAGCTTGGATGAAAGCTAGACAACGACATGTTTCTAATTCTAGATGCATTTTGAGTTGAGTGAGTACCGATATGGAACAAATTCTTTAAAATATCTGATCTGCACCAGTTTCTCTACTATTCTAAAAAACTAATTTAAAAACAAAATTAATTGAAACGAATTAAAATCGATGCGAATTATGTCCCAAAGCAATCTTCATATTAACAGCTTTCCATAAAAATCTATTCAATGAATTTCATCTACAAGCAATTTTATGAATGTTTGAAAAAACGTATGAATGTTTGAGACTTTCCGACCACGCTATGCAAAATAGCACATTAACAACCAATTTTCCAGTGATCATACTCGATTTTAGCTGATATCCTACCGCTCGACGGCTACTCGACTGCCAACGACTGCTCTCCAGACTCGACTGCTCACCAGAGTGGACCAACATAAAACACAGGCCGCCAACAACTATTAAAAACACATGTCAGATAAAGGCTAAACAAAAAGAATAAAATGACGTCCAAGTTGCTCCAAGCTGATCAACTTTTCATTTCCATGAGACTTGTTGCTACACAACAATATCCACACACCCGCACGCGTACCCCCGCGTGCGCCGCAACCACTGGATACACAAACGTCTGCCTTTATCTCATCCTTTTCAGCCCTATGGCACAGCTGTAGCCTGGTCCCTTGCTTTATTGGTACCTGCAGTCCCTCATTTACCCGACGCGCTACTCACCCGAGAATCCATTCAATTTCACGCAGTATTGAGCTGGAAAAACGCCGATATGTCCTTCTTTAGGCACCATGCAGTTGCTCACATAGTGAGCATCAGTCGGGTGGAAGGGGTCGTGGCAGCCCGGATTCGAGCGGTTGAGGGACGTGCACGTAAAGCAGTCGATGGCGCTCGCTGGTCCCGGCATGAGCAGCAACAGAAGGGCCGTGACGGCCGGTCCGGCTACGGCGGCCATCGAGGACAATGCGCGAAGGCTCATTACAAGCAAGTGGAGTACGCTGGAGAGGCCACCTTCGCATTCCAGCGCCATTTTCGCCACGGAGGCCGACGGCGATCGAGGGCGTTGGAACGCTCTCTCCTCCTGTTCGCCTATAGGGTCGGTCTTGACCTGCGGGGTTGTCCCGCAAGAGAAGGTCGGCAGAGTATGCAGACAGTAATAGCAGTTCTCGATTTAGTGGCGGAAATCTGGCAAAGTCGCGGGGGGCCGTCAGAGGAGCAGGAGAAGGTCTCCTGAAAGGGGAAAGGGTAAGGAGGACCCGTAGGGGGCTCGGGAACCTCTCATATCTTCTGAGAAAGGGAAACGGCAGTATGTATCGACTTTAGGCTAGCACACAAACATGCATGGAGCGGTTGTTTTGTTTACCCGCCCACTAAGGCCCTTCAGCCGGCTCCGCTTAGATGCGAACTCTCCTTCATTGGCAAACTCCCTGGCCAACCAGTGGAAAGTCCGTGCTGAGTGTTAATATGCTAAATCGATAAGGTAAAATTAGGGCATTGTGGGGCAAAAAGCAGTCTCCCGACAGAAAGGACAGAATTTCCCGCCAAAATCATTGCTTGGTGTTTCGCTTGTATCCACCGGCAGATTGGCTTGCGTTCATAAAGTTATGTATAACCACCCGTAGATGTGCCAAAGGTGCAAAAGTTTTATTGTACGCTGCCAAGAGAGATGCCACGATTCAGGTTGGACTCCGCCATCGGTCAGCGTCGTTGGCAGTGAGCGCAGCGTAAGTTTGGCGTGCAGAAGGCGGCCCAGTATTAAACTTTTTTTGCCACAAAAGTATTTTCATCAGCAGCTCCATTAACAGACGACCAGCAATTCGTGCGATGTTTGTAGACATTACACCTAAAACTGCTATTCTCAGTTAGTTCTCAAGCATCCACTCGAGTAACTTGCCAGAAAATCTGTTTCAGGCGCACCCATGGCAAGACGTTTGTCCGTAGAAAAAAGCTTAAGTATTTACTCATTTTTTGTCATCACATCCCGTGCGGAGGACATTTCTCTACAGCAATGTTCATATGAATCAGTTTTAACGAAAAGAACGATACAGCTCTAGCATTCTTATATCACACATTGTGCCTTCATGTAAACGCTTTTAGTATATCAAATATCTTTTTTAACTGCGGAAGCTTTCGAAATATTGGACGCCCAATGTCAGTTTTTAGTGTGGAAGCTATGCAGTTACAGGTTCGCTTCGATGTGCTGTGCCGAAATTGTGACTGTTACTTGGCTTGGCGAGAAATTAGTTCACTGAAATTTTCAGCGAAATTGAATGTACCGATAACGTGATGTTAAGTTAATGTATTGAAGTTAGTTTGCATAGTAAATAGACCCAATAGTTGAAATATTTTTATATGTACCGAATTGTACAGAACAAGGATTCCTTTTTTCGTCAACTGCCCACGTGTCGATTAGTGAACACATGCCGGCGATCATAATGAATATATGTATATATGTGCATTTAAATACTCAAGTGGATTCGAAACTTTGGCTTTCCCCACACAACACTTCAGTCTCTAGTGATCTTTATCGAGTTATTATGTGCTGTAGCAACTCGATCCAAGTTGTAAGTTATTAGTAGTAATCATCTTGTTGAGACAGTCTAGCTCCCTCAAAGAACTCTGAGGGAACTAAGCTAGGAACTGTTTCTTACATTGCTTTTGAGCAGTCCCACGTAAATGAAGAGCTCAGCACACGAACCGTGTCGACGGTCAGGAGCGAATCATTTGCCATTAGCAAATTGTTCGTCCAAGCACGAAGCGGCCGTGTTCAGCGTTCTCTTGGCCTTTATCGAATACACACTATGCGTACTTTATTGCTACGCCGTTAAGCGATTAGATCCAATGCAAGTTGTCCTGCCACCTTCTAACACAGCAACGGCAATTTATGCTTGAGTTTTATGTTCAAATTACCACTCAGCGTTGACACAAGTCCGGGTACCTCGAAGAGCGTTCTCCGTCTGTCGAGGTAAACTGCATATGTTTGACTGTCCCAGGCACGTGATTTCACACGCCTTTAGCCCTGAATCGTAGTGCAAGAGTGACGATGGTGTTGACAGCCTGGCAGATTCGCCAGGCTTTCTCAATGTATATTTTCTATGTGAACAATGTATCTTCTCCACTTAATACGCCTTTCGATATTTGGACTGGTCACCAGAGGTTAAACATGTCTGCTGGCGTGTGTACTGTTTTCAGAGTTATCGAAAGTCGATTTCTTACAACGTCTTGTTTAGACGAACATGGCCGTGCTATTGTTACTCACCGATGGCGTTAGAAAGAAAGGACCAGCCGATTGATGAGAAAAAAGCAAATGTTTGCTTCGTAGAACGATTCATCTAGTCTAAAGGGACGTACATAACACACTAGACAACACTCGATGTATTTTCTCATCGATACGCAAGACCGAGAGAGTGTCAAGGTATAACAGGAAGAAAGATGCTGTCCATCTGTGCTCGACATGATGCTATACGAGTTTCTCATTGAGAAATGCGGGCATAGCGCTCTGTGTACCGTCAACAATTATGCACCTTCGACAGTAACAAGGAACACACCGAGCACGCAGTCATATCGCACATTTCGACTAATATCAAGCCCGGAGTTACAATTTGGGCCAGAAGGCACGTCCTGGAGGGTTGAATTCGCGATGCGGTTATGTTCGATGAATATGATAGATTCCCGTATGTTTTGAAGACTAATAAGGACAACTAATTGATAACTAGTTGTTCCGGAAACCGGATCCATGTTTATTATGCCATGACAGTGTATATGAGGGTTTACATTTTGGTTCTATATATGTGTATATATATATATATATATATATAT
>MNPL01004365.1:0-18189 GCA_002081605.1 Tropilaelaps mercedesae
ATATATATATATATATATATATATATATATATATGTGTGTAGGAAAGGATGCTGACCAAGCAGGCTAAGATAGTTTTGTGCCTTTCTGAACAAGCAGATTGAGGAGCCACACAGAGCGTGGACATTCTCGTAGACATATAGCGTGGAAGTTCTCAACCTTTTTCCCCGCTCGCTCTCGTCAACTCATCTCGCAAGACGTGTCTTGTCAACGCCAGGGGAATTGCAGCCCAGAAATCCCCCTCACCCGAATCAGTGCCTTTACCACCCGTGGGCGGACGAATTGATATCCTGGATGGCTGAGGCCAGAGGTGAAGACAAAAACTGCTGAAGCGGCAGGTTCTCAACCGAACGGAGAACAAGGATGGTAAAAAAGGTATGGAACGTGCATGCACAGTTCTTATCACAGGGAGGCTTGAGCACAGGTGCCGTCCTCTGGGGCAAGCGCGGGGAGGTGCGTTTTAGGCTTCCTTTTTTAGCTTCAGGCGAGTAAAAGAACCCCATCTTTAGATAGCTATGTCAAATTCAGAAAGGCCCTAGGGTTTACTTTGCCCGCCAATGCTTGACGCCTGAGTTCCCTCCTCCTGAACGACGAGAACTTCGTCACCGAGTGAGAAGCGGACCAAGTGGTGTTGGCATTTCCTTCTTCGTCTGACTCTCAAAGACAGGTAGGTATTCGTTCCGGATAAGCCGAAACCGCGGCGTTGAGGGATTCGTCGTCAGACTGAGCCGGAAAAATTTTAAACAAGAAATTCTCTTCTCCGAACTTCCGGGAATTATAATAGTTTTCCACTTCCTTTTCACTGATTCTCTTCGTCTTTGAGGGAAAGGCGACGTACACATAGGGAAATTAAGTATAGCTAAAATAAACCTTCGCATAAAGGTAGGACAAGGTAAGTTATTGATCCGCCCCCACATTTTAGTTCATTTACGGAATTCTAAACCAGGCATCTCCATTCTGACCAACCTGTTTTTAAATGTTGCCTATGTAGTCCATAAGTGATATTATTTTTGACATCGAATGTGGCACCTCTGGTACAATGTGGTACCTCTTCTGAATCCGATAATGCGACAGGAGAAACAACATACAAAGATGTAGGATTTTTATTCCAATTGAGGGTCTGAGAAATATTCAACAGGGTTCTTCTCTTATGTATGACTGCAAAAGGTGGAAAAACGGACATCCTGCCTAAAACCACTTTGGTGACCTTGGAGTTTGCTTGGAGGTCGAAAATGTCCTAAGCAAAATACAGATAAACGTTTACGTTAGCACGGCTTGAAACATAAATTAGATACAACATTATATCGATTCTTTGTTATTACGTTTATGAGAGCTTTGAAGATGGTTGCATGTTTATGAATCTTTTGTCCTTTACTTGGAGAAAAAATTTCCCTGGCTTTCCTTGACAAACCGTAATACAGATCTTAGCATCATTGCCTGTCGACATAATGTCTGGAATGTACTTATACCAGTTCTCGACCCAGTATCAATGAGGGTAATACTAAATAAATACATAATAAGCACACACTGTGGTAATATTCTTCATGCAAAAATCCTTCAGGTGCCCATTATGCGCTGTTTCAGGGGAAAACCGGCAAATGGGAAACTGTTTTTAATGCAATGAACTGGTAACGTGGTTTGATTTGACGCTGTGAAAAATGAATAATTCAATCGCGAATAAGAACATAGAACCATACATTTAGTGTGAGTAAATATCGTAAGCGTTTGTATGAAGAGAATTTTACACTTTCTGTGAAAGGTTTAGTTTCCCGCCCATTTTGGCACGGATATGAGAAAACGTTGTGATATAGCTTCGTTTTCAGCCGCTGGTGGCGCCACTTGTCCTATTACGGTGCCCTGAGTGAATAAATGCTGAGTTTGAATTCAACCAATGGTAGACAACTAGTTTGCTTTCGTATCTCACTCTCACATGCAATTATTCCTGGCGGGCTATTGTCGTAAACATGCTTTCTTGACAGACTTATTAAACTAGCGCTTGGACTTCGTTGAAATATCCAGTTAGGTATAACATTTATAATTGAATATATGGCGCCGAATTCGTAGGGCCACGAAAAATCTGCAACAGAACATCGGGCCTTTGAGGAAAATGACTGGCGTCGACCTAAAAGAGATATGCACTCAGCGGGAAGTTCGATGGCTGACACTGTAAAATTCTGTCCCGGCTGGGTTCTTACGGGCTAGCATAAATATAATAATAATTAAGACGTCAGCGGCCAACTGTCTCTGGGGCCAAAAGCAGTGGGGCTTATGTATATTATTCGAGGATTTTTTATGGGTAGATGGAGATCCGAGCCATCGCGAACCTCACAGGATTAATATTTAGAAAAAATGCCTAGGCGTGAGTCAACTGATCAGTCTCTCTTGTTTAAAATGCATACGTCTGACAATCAGATACCTGTTCGTGGGCTCTCGCTAATGCTTAAATATGCGCATCTGTACAAGGTGACGAAAAAGCTGCGAATAGCATCGACATACAACTACATACGCAAACTTTGAAGTACATCCTCTTTCTAAAAACGCTTTTCTAAAATCTGAAAACCCTTAGGCTGTGAGCTTCGTGGAAGGTATCACTTTTATCTCATTTAGCAGCCTAACGTAGTATATTCCTATTTACTGATATTCAGCAGCTAATAAGTTGTGAACATAAGTCTCATAACAGGCACATCATAGACGATTTTAATATCTTTGTCGAACTGTCTTTAGATAAAATTTGCGACGTACATAGAGTTCGCTGTTGAGAATTTCCTGTCGCCGGAAGCGCAGTGAATGTTTCTCGCGGACAGGCCTCGGTTCGTCGTCATGACGGTCCTGCAAGATCATCGAAACACAGAAGAATCATTGTAAAGCCTTTTTTATCTAACTTTGTCTGAGACTATTCTCAATTTCGGAAAGCAGGTTGGACGGAAATGATAGCGCAAGCCATTTGACGTGTCCACTGGACTTGTCCTAAAAAAGGAGCCTGAGGTCAGCGCTGTTAATGAGTACTAATGAATTTTGCTTGTTTAAACAAGAACGTAAGAATAATCAACAGTATTCCTCGATAGTGATTATGTAATTATAAAGGCAAAATTACTTCATACTGCCGCTGCGTCGAGGATAAGAGCATAAAGGTATGCTAACTATACAAGTCTCAATAAGTATACCGTTGGCGAGTTTGCAGTATAGAGCAAGCCTTAAAACAACCATTGTTACTGGAATGTAGCGAAAATCTTAACCGTATGTTATATGGATTGGCGCTGCCAAGAATACACGCTACCACCAATGATAAGTGTGTCACATGTGTGACCCATGCTATTTACCTGTGAACTGCTGTGAAAAAGCTTCTTCCATTGACGGTCGAGGGCCGCCCTTCCAAATGGCGAGCTTTTGGCGGCCGGGGGACCATCTCCTGCCGAGCAACAAACGTAAACCATATACTAGTATGGCCTTTTATGTTGCTAGATAAAATGTAGCTATTGTATCGTCTATCCATGCAGATGAAATTTTAAATGAAGAGATTCAATTATGTTCATAGATCTGATAAAATCGATAAGATATTCCGACCACATAACAGACTCAGAGATGGGTGAAACACAAAAACTAAGGCAACATTTACCCCATTAACCAAGCAGCCGCCCTCTGTTAAAGGTGAAGAAAGGCAAACATACTTATAGGAAGACTGCTTATCCATTGTGATCCTAACGAGATGTTCACGTATCCTTTACCGCTAACGACATTTGGCTACGTCTACTAATCAAAAGCACACAGTCTCCCTTAGGTCACTCCTATTAAAAACAGCTGTTTTTTTCCATAGTTTTGCTCTCAACTGTACAATCTGACTTGGCCTCTTCTTGACCCGACAACAGCCTGTCTGGCTTCACACGATAAAATCATTGTTCTCGCATCGGCACACTTAAGTACAGATTTGTTCGCCGAGCTGCGCATCTTCAGTCATCAAATGGGAAGCTTAATTCGACCCGCCAACTTCAGCTTTTCTATGATCTATGAAGATCTACCGCTGATGCCGTGATAGGTTATTTGTAGAGATGAGTTTGGAAAACCTACATTCTACAACAGCTCTAATACGCTTGAGAGAGCTTCGACGTGCTCTTCCCTCAGTTTTCCTCCTCGTTAATTGATAAAAATTGTTAAAGGAGTTACATAAAGCTTGAGAACCGCAAATGTATCTGATTATTATCTACTATACGGTTGGTTTTGATCTCGATAAATAATTTTTCAGCTTCAACCGCTGGCTTTTGTTTCAGAAGAGAAATAAGATAATGCGGACACGAGAAGAAGTGCAACTGACTCTCTCACATTTGCTGCTCACGTCCGGCATTTGGTCGAGCGAACAGAACCGCGAACTCCTAACCCGGTACGATATGTGATAAACCAAGGCAAAAGAAGAAAACAGATAAACAGGATTATAATTGTAATGGGCGCATGTTACGGCATACCACTGATTGACCAATTTACACAGTAGAAATAACATCTACTGAAATGGCGAAGCAATACGAAAGGTATGCCGCCAGTCAGACTGCGTATTGGGGACAGGCTAAGTGTTAGTGGAGTAAGGCCCATTTTCGGCAAGGGCTCCACACTTCCCAAGACCGCTGTGGTGCGGCCGGATGCGCACAGGCGTTGCTTTGCCGTCATCGTCAAAAAACCCGCAACGTTACGTGTACACATGATCATGTCATGCTTCTCACAACTTAATGACAGATTTAGTTTCAGCACCCTGTGAGTGCGTGTTTTATGAAATAAACCGAACGATTAATCCACTTTAAAATAGCGCCTTCTAGGACTAAGGAAACCGTGCCCTAAAAATAGACGACTATGTCTGGCGATTTTTTCCAAAACCATTCTAGCCTACCCCTGATACCGTATGCGAAGACCGACCGTAGTCAACGTGTCCTTAAGGACCATGTGATTTCTTGTGCATCACCGTCAAATACCGGCATACTCAGAATGCTCCGTCCTTCCGGGTCCCGGCAGGAGGACCCCGCAACGAGGATTTGAGCGGCGAGGGTATTTTTGCAGCGTCGGCAGAAAGCATGCACATCGTTTCCATTAAAATTCCTTGAGACCATTACGATACATTAGCTCACCTACCAAAGCGGTCAAGCAGCAATGACGTTGTATAGTCTTCCACCTCATGGCACGATAATAATTAATGAAATCGACCTAATGAATACTGCCGACGCTTACCGTCTGCTAATCATATCTTCCCCACGCTCCAACTTCGGTAACCATCCTATTTATCCACACAATACTGTCGCTATGAAAGGAGCGTTTATAGAAATCATCTAAAAATTAAGACCTATAGGCGCCAAAACAAGATGATCTTTCCCTGATAGTTTTAGTAACCGAAGAGTCTTATATTATGAAGTAATAATACCATTTTCGTAAGCTTGCAGAGTGATGAAAATAGTGCACGCAGACCGTCAACGCTGCATCTAGATGGCGCTTACGCGCACCTTTTCAGGTAATGTTGCGTAGAAAAAATCACTTTGCTGAATCGAGTGATGTCCAACCAGAGGTCCGTAAATGAAAACAGCAAACACTTTAAGAAAAAGCAGAACTAGCAAGCCATCGACGACTATAATTACAATAGATATAGCTACTTCAAGGAAACACTGGTGTGTCTGTCGTAGTCTGGTGTCAACCACCGTGTTTATGCCGTCTCATATAGCTCCCATTAAATTAAGGAGGAGAATGCGCGACGTAGGACCGCAGGCTGCGTCCACCAAAGCGAGGACCATCCCTGCCAGCTACGCTGGAAGGCCCCACGGCTATGCCGCTTCACCTGAAAACCGAGTTGATAGAACCCTTGATCCTGTAATACCTCGTAATCATCGGCAAAGATACCTCCAGCGCAGTCGCTGTACTCAGTTAGGGTCTACCGGGTCACCGGACAGCAGTTTTCGCTTATTTTGCAATAAATTTGCACAGCGACTGACTATTAGAGAAAAACAAGCGTACAAATCACATTAGCCCGTTGTAATCGATGAGATACGTTAGGCTACCGATTTTCGTACTCTGTATGACTACCTTGGACTACGGATTGGCTTTCCCGCCTTGAACATCTGAAACTATCTCAACTGACCAATCGAATACGGCAGTGTCAGAAAGCAAACTAAAGGGCCACAAAGGACTGCCTTATGATGTCATGACATGCCGAGAGGTCTTCAGTAAAAAAGATGTTACTCTCGTGCCCGACCCCAAGCAATGCTTAGGCCCATGAAAGCCTAAGTGCTTCTTCGAGAGTTTTACTCCTCATTGTGCAACACTCGTATAACAAAGTCGTTCACGCACTATTTGGAACAATGATACGATAGGGACGCATGAAGGCTATATTCGCGTCACACGTTCAGTGGCGCGTGCCAAAAGGACTGTAGCAATATTTAGAAAAAGAGGCCATTTCTATCGATTTCGAGCAGTACTCGTAAAGAAGTAATGAATTGATGCGCTCGGCACTGTGGAGCGTCGTTTAAACTCGTTTCATATGGTAGTCTTATAATAGATGAAGGGTTCTTTAGGTTGGTGATTTTCTTGGATGCAAGGGAATCGATAATCAATGTGCGTCTTGCCTCCACTAAGTATTCGCGCATAGTCGTGTCTGTGGTGGCCTTCTTTCGTCTATACTTCGAAACTGCGCACACACCCTTTGCTCCAGCGTTAAACCTCAGACTATTTTTACTCTTCCTCTGGAAGTACTTCCCCTCTGTCACAATTACTACCCACACTGTTCTCGGCATCCGACCTGGCCTGGTCGACTTTTCGATCACTTTTGGACCTTCCCAACTTCTGTGGCTGACTGAGGCGACGTCGCAGTCTTCGCAATCACCGCTGACGCTTATCAGTTGTCCGGCTTCGTCGATTCGATATTGCTTCCCCATAATGTCACCATGCTCCTTCAGCCAATTGCCGGGCATTCTGGCGGCTCCGTCTTGGTAGATAGAGGGTCCGCTTCCACTGTTTCTTTTTTTGTCCTTTCTGCCGTGGCCGTTGTTTCTTTCAACATCCGCTTGGTTAGCCTTTACCGTCCTGGCTGACATGTTCCTATGAGGTCCTATAATAGCCTTACATGCACTGATTGACACCCGTCTACAATGCATGGGTCATTGACCTATTCAGCGAGATTTTTTAGGGCGGAGCGTCCTTTTTGCCGACTGGCGTAGCACTGATACGGGGTGGAGCAGCGTTAAGCAATTTTTTATTACAAGGAGATGAAGACTCCTTAATTAGCGATATCTTTCTTAGATCCTGTACGAACTGGATGATGTACTAAGCCGACAACTTTAAAGGATTTACACTAAGAACAGAGGCTCAGAGAAAGGCCAAACGCTAGCATAGAAGCGATCTTCAGAAAAATAATTTTTTTTAGATGAAAAAGAATTCAGATTTGCTGCAACATGAGAACTGCTAACCCTGAAGCTCAACGGTCCAACTTACGTTTTATAATTTACTTCGATACATACATACATGGACGTTTGACAATACGTTAATTAGTCCATCAAGTTATACCTGCCATTGGAGATCTCGCTGGAGGACCGCATTTTCGTTCAACTCGAGGACTGACGGGTTCAGGAGAGGACGTAGCCAATATAGAAGACCCTGTCTGTACGCTTTTACTGGCGTGGGGTCCTAGCGTCCCTCGAGGGTTACCCGAGGGGAGCAGGCCACCCGGGGCACTCCCACGCTGTGCCCCCCGCCACTCTTCGTCTTCGTCGGAGATTCGTGTCAGAGAAGCGCTACACGCGCCAGAACCCTGCAACATACGGAACAACAAATCAGCCGGTCAGAAGAGAAGGGCAAACATACACGAAAAAACAAGGCCACAACATAGTACATAAAATATAGAACAAAAAAGCGGCGTAGACTAAATACGGCATGAAAATGAGCAAAAATATTAGTCATCGACAGGAGCCATGTGCCAGTAGAAGTCAATGCATTTCACTTGACGCAATTTAAAGCATTACATGAAACCACCTATTTTTGCTCCAACCTCTGTCGAACTGATGACTTTAAATAGTTTAATTCTAAAAATGTATTCTGCATGAAAAACAATGACGAAATATTCCGACTAGCTTAATTTGAAAGAAAACCGTCTTAAATGTATATTTGGCCCGACTGGATTATCCATAAGAAAAGGACGTTCTGTTAACCGTTCATGCACAATTGATACGCCGTCTTCTCCCGGGAAACTTCACATCTATCGGTGTGGGGTTTGCGATTGTTTCAAACATCTCTATTTTAAGACACGAGAAATGGCGAAAAACATCGCTAAAACGAACGTATTTAACTCGGGCGGAGGCAAACCAGCTTGCCAAGTACCGTTTTATCAGATATTGATAATACCACTCTACTCAGATTTCATAATCGCAGATTGTTCATTTTGAAAGTTTGGACTCGGAGGCAAGTTCGTCTCCAATAAAAGCAACCTTGTGGGAGTAATGATGAACGTTTGCGCTGCACGCCTGGCTCAAAGGTTGACGTCAAATACGCTAAGTAGAAGCTACCTTTGACCCCGTATCACATAGTACCACATAAAAATAGTACCACGCATAACATAGTACCACGCAAAAAATGAACCTGTTTAATATTCGTGTACACACCTGCTCATCCTCCCAAAAGAGCATGTTTTTACAACAGGGCGTTTGCTTGCTCCATCCTCGACTGCGTATGTATAATTGCGTTTTTACTACGCTAACCGTTCAATTTCAATGGAAATGCGAAATCATATAGATGAATGCGTTCCTATACACGAGAAGAACCCCGATAATGTGCATTCCTTGTTGATTCTTTCGAAATGCTAATTCAGTAAAGCTAGAGTTTGTACAGAATCAGTGGTGCTTTAATTCAAAGATCAGAAGGTTACTTAAGGATTGCAACTGTTACGGACCATAGCGTATTCTATTAAATTGCTTTCCGGCGCATTCCAGCTACCCCGTAAGGAAGTGCCAGTGTCACTGTGCATAGTTAGGTTGAGCAGACAAATCCAGGCCGCTAGAGAACTCCGGCAAGTGTAAGAAGTGGCGAAGTCCAGCTCACGGCACGCACTTGCGGCGGTTGCAACAAATCGGCGTTTTCGTGGCTACTAAATACCGTGGGGATTGGATAAACTTCTCCTGAATCCTCAGCGGACTCAGCGCTAGGGACGCAGTAACAGCCATTGAAGACAGATGTAAAGTAGCGGAGGACAGTTCACAAACTTCTTTGGCCTCGGTTTAGGATCTAACGATACGCTTGAAGGTTTTGCTCTACTGCATCAAACCTTAAGGTGCAGAGGGTGGACAACACACGAACATTTGAGTCGGCAGGATTGAAGAAACAAGACGCTTAATTTTTATATGGATAGAAGTACCATAAAGATTCGATCGGTGGAAGGTGCGCATCGCCCAGAGGCCACCTTTCCAGATGATCAGCAACGGCCCGATTCAAGGCTGCTACATTTGTTCGTTACAAAGCTGAAGATGAATTAAAACTGAATTAAAGTTGAAAACTAAACATTTATTACGCTTGAACACGAATGGAACGTCTCATCAATAGGGGCGATGACGCGTTGTTAAAAGCTTTAGAATTTCACATATTTACGTGTACTCAAACAAAACGTGAACATTTTTTAATTTCGAGAAGCGTCGCAGGGAAGAAACGTTTATCTGTGCGGGTTTAGCCGTTGCGATCCTCGTCGCCTTCAGTAATAGCTCGCGAATTGGTTCGGCGATATCATCTACGGGGACGTAGAGAAACGTTCAATTAGAACTTAAACCGGCGGCCAGGGACCTCGCTTGGCGGCGCTCGTACGCCACTCGCATGTCAACCATTTCGTGAAAATTCATTATTGCGCTTTTTCTAATTAAGGAAAGCCTTTATAAACAATGGGAGGAGTACGGCCGCACTTTCCCTGCATGCTACTGGTTTTGCTCTACTAGCAAAAATCCGTAACGTGCGTGGTTGGTGTCAGCGGAAATGGACCTAACAGGTCGGTGAGGAACGGCGTGAATATTTTTTGTACAATTAGCCGCATGACGTGGCGTAGACTCCTAGATAGGTCCCGGCTTTGGTGTGGGCGTTTGCGCAAGAAGTGCTTGTAAAGTTTTCGAACGTATAGTGTGCGCAATTCTCGCTGTATGTAAGGCCGCACAGCTGGGGAGAATGTGATGTTTGTGGCAAGCTTGAAGCGGTGGCCTTGGCAAGGACTCCGCCTAATTGGCCTGATTACTCCGGCCGTTGAGCTAATCTGTCAGGCAGCAGAAGAATACACGCTTTTCGTGAGTCGCTGAACGACCTTTGTTTGCAGGCCACCAGCAACAGGCAGAACATTTAATGGATATCGTCACAGACATGGCGGATCATCCATCACTGAGCAAACCGGCACTACTAAAAAACTACGTAACACCCACAGACGTTCAAGAATAAACGCAGCTCTTTAAAATTTTCACTAAAAAATTCATTTGTTTCTGTGCGTTCGCTCAACATGCTTGGAAAAGAAGAAGTATAAATGATCATTTTTTTAAGCGTATTCTTTGTATCCTATTATGTGTTGTATAAATATGGAGTAGTATTCAGATCATTGTTAACATTACGAGTTCTCGGGTTTACAATCCACGTTTAGATTGACTTGAAGTGCTTCCAATTCTATGATAGCCAGAGTCGGGTCAAAGCCGATTAGAGTGCGTATCGATTATTGGTATAGATCGGAGAAATACGTCGAAAAGTACAACATTTATCGTTTGAGGGCGAGCTCTAAGGAAAACACCTGTGTCCTGCTTTTGGATGGCCGAAATTTGACGTCAGAGCCACCTCGGTCTGCAGAGGTGCCATATCTCTGCACTCTGCTTTCTGCGCATGGCTCAATGCCATCGGCGCGGCTCTACGAACGCTCACTTGAATAGTGCACACATTTTACGAACGACCCTAACTTCTACCTTGTTCCAGATGAGCGTTCATTATCTGTGCGGGTAGAAGCACGATCCATACAAACAACAACTGATCTCGTTCGCGGTAGGCCTTTGTGACCCTCGACGACGACGACGTTAGGTACACAGCGGCCGATGTGGACGGCGCGATACACACAGACAGAAAATAATTCACTCCGTTAGTTACTCGTTGATACCTATGGCCGCGTTTGGACCCTATTGCGAGTTGTAAATATCATCCGCCAGATACTAGTTATATGGGGTTGTTTCTACACCACGGAGAAAACGATAATCTCGTTTGTAGTACACCCTGAATCACAGGGGTGTTATTCCACACCGAAATGGCCTTTTATCGGAAGAGGAAGTCCCGCATATTTTCATTTTCAAGTCTGTGCTGTAAATAATGGTTTGCGGATCGTCGCCCGCCCTCTTCTAGCCGAGAAAAGTTAGAACTTTTGTCTCTGCTTGACTCGGATCCACTTAAGATTTCCGTTAAGGACTCAGATCCCAGTTGACGTTCCCCAATTCAGTACATCGTTCCCCAACAATCAACGGAGAGCTAGCGAGCCACTGGCAATCATGGGGAAGCTGCAATGAAGAGGAATTAATCTATATCGAGGGCAAATAGACACTGGATGAGCGGGTCAGAAAATGGCGTACAACGGGTTCGTGACGTCAACCGTGGCGATTCTTTTCCCCAGCCACTAGTACAATGGTCGACTTCCGGCGGATTCGATGGCCTGCAGTGTCTCTCTGACCTGATCCAGGTCGACCCACTGGCCAACGTCGGGCTCCCAAACTACAGGCGGCTCACGGCCGCGCCATAGAACCGTTCTGCGTCGAACCAGCTGACCACTGACCCCACTCTGATAACTCCCAGCCGAGTTTCTGCCCCCAGCTACACTGTCCCACGGTCCCACTGCTCCCGGTTGGACAACTGAGATGAGTAAACCGCTCGACCTGGACCCCGATGGTCTGTCGATGTCGACGGTGTACAAACGCAACGTTACTGCTGCTCGCCTGATATTGGCTCATGCGATTTGAGCGCGGACCGCCACAACCCCTAAGGGACGGCTGGCAAACCGAAAGCGGAAAGCGCACGTCTCCCGCGGGAACTAGACTTCTGCATATAAGTTATGGTGTTCGGAACTGAGCAGATAGCTACGTACGGCATGAACCAGGTACAGATCCTAGCGTTTACGCCTACTAGCAAGTTACGCCCTATTCTATGCATTAATCCAAAAGGGACTTATCCGACAACTTTCACCGACAACTGGACATCGATGGCACTTCATCGTTACAGTGTACCCATCTCGCGCAAATTCATTCGCCGTCAACGGCCAACGAAACGCATTCACAAGTCACGACATAACATTATGACTCTCGAATCGCTATTAAAACCCATATTTATTATATATGGTTATTTGTGCACGTCTCCTGTCGTCGCACGGCCATTTCGACGGCGCACGTGACGTCCATCTGACGTTATTTGTGGTGGATGGCACGGTACTACGACAGCCCGAACCAGTCCACGTATATTTGATTTCCAGACAAAAGGCGTCGTCGTGTGTATTTATCAGGCATATATTGCACTCGTTATTTTCGGTTACTAACAACAAACGAAAATTTCAAACATAAACGATCTTTTCACACGGCATTTGCCTGGTCAGAAGTCTCAAAATCGTTGTGGCGGGGCACTGAACGTAACTCCGTACTGCGGTTAAGCTGCACAAGGACACACTGGCCGTGGGAAGGCCTCATCCATGCTCTTTAATCGAAATGCGGACAGCAACAACTGAACACTTTAAACGAATTATGCGACATTTGCCTCTAGACTCCCGTCATCCCGGCACAAACTCATGAGTACTCAGGAGTATCTCATACTCCGAGCCGGCGTCAGGTACGATACGGATAGCACCAAACGATGACCGCGCATCGGTGCGCCCATGATGGCATGAAGGCGAAAAACAAAATTGCTGCTGTTTCTTGGCTCGACTCACCGTCCACTTCGGTCAACTAACCTTCCGCGACAAAATGACGGATATCGTGGGGGAGCCTCATAGAACCCACAGTGGCGACCCCATAGACGGAGATGGCAACCGAGACGGTAACGTATGCGCTTCAGGCAGGTACGGCCAGCGACGTCGAGGCCAAGTAGCTGTCGGGGGTTCAGGACACGGGCTTGGGGGCGTCGAGAGAGTGTTGGTGAGTGGCCCTACCGGCGGCAAGCTCCCGTAGAGCCGAGCCACACTATACCAGTACCCTGTATTAATATTGGCAGTGCTGGGCCCGCGAGCGGACTGTCCTGCAGCAGCAATATTCCGCCCCAATTTTCTATCGTTACCGTTGAAAAGCTTTCTCCCTCCGCACGGTCTAAATAAAAACACATTAACCGTCCAATCACATGCACAAAAAATTAAGCAGTTGTTATTCAGTTCAGGCAATTTGATCTAGTTTAAAGGATGTTTTCTCAGCAGGTCTGAAACTCGAGCAACGCTCATTTCTTTCCAGTTTGCCTTTCAAGATTAGTTATGGATAGCATCTTTTGTAACCTCTAATAATAGGTTAAATTCTCGATGGCGATTAGAAGCTAGAGTTTTGTTTTAAATAGACCAAAAGCAAATATTGCCACGAAATATCACATTAGGTGTGACTTACATCGTAGACACTTATCTCGCCACAGCGTAGGAAATCGTCGTTATGATGATAATAATAATTATTACTATTAATAATGATAATGATTATGTAGGTCATTGCTTATTCACATGCATTACCCCGAGTAGGAAAATCACCGATTTACGAAAAACCTCTTTTGACGATTCATCTAGCCTTATTAGTCCTCTCGCCTGAGCACCAACATGCCCCAAAGCAGGCAGGCACAGGGCGTTCATCATTCGCTCAAATTGAGTTTTCTGAATAGTAAACAGTCAGCTCAAAATAAAATCCCAGGAACTTAATCTGTCTAAGTAATCTACCGCGCCTGGATCGCATCGATTCTATCGACCGCCTCTCTTCTATCTCCCGAACCTCGAACCCCGGCCTCCAGTTTACCCAGGGAACTCTTGGTAACGCAACTTCCACTTATCGCTTTTCGCTTAGCTCGACTGTCACGCTGCGAGGTACGACATCCGACATTCTTGAACTATCTCAGACGTCCTCTAGACCCTCGGAAGTGTGAGGCCACGGCGGATCGACACAAGGATCTTGTAGTGGTCTTGCTACGCCCACCGGCGATATTCGTTTTGCACTTTTTCTACACAGGCCATTATACGAGTCGCCTGCAGTACTACACTTCATCTAGACGTTTTGAAAGGACCGCAGATTCAACTGCCATTCACAGAATACAGTTAGCCTTTCAAAACGTACCAGTGTAACCCTTCTGAAACGACGATTTACAGCAAGAGGAAGGCACAATATAAAAAAAAAAACAGCAAGGTCTGCAACTTAGACAAAAAAAACAGATGCCTGCATGGAAAAGCACGTTCCGTATACTACTGGCGACTGGAAGCATAGCACCAATAAAACAATATGAAAAATCCTCATAAAATCTTGACATTAAACGGATCTGTGCCGTTTTTCGAGACAGATTCCACCAGATGAGTCCCTACTGACCCCTGGGTTACACCTCTTGAGCTTGGTGGTGAACGACCGGAGGGAAGCTTACATCTGGACACAATAACGTATTCAATATATTATAGCGCCTGTCGTATCTATCACACTGTTCCAATTCGATAATTTTCCTTTGTTTTTTTGCAATCTAAAGACAATTTATAAATAAATACCGTAAATCCTGTAAAAAAAAGAGCTCCACGTCCCAGCCATATACGATGCAAAAGCACAGCGCTAAAAGGTAATAAATAGATACTTTAGTGATTAATAAAGGTAAGCTGCACCCAGTGGCACATCTACTGAGAACATTAAAGCCTCGAAGAGCGCCTACACAACTTGTGTCCTTGCGTCTGAATAATTACTTCAGTTCAGCAAGCGCCGCTGGTTATTCACATGCATCAAACGGTGTTTAACAACGACTAGGGCTCTAAAGCAGAAGACCTAGCAAAACTCAGGAAAATGCAATCACTCAAAAGCTCTCTCCCAAGTAAGCGCCTACCCAAACTTCGATACGACACAGTGAACAGGGACCTCCGTTACCCGCGTGGCCATGTCGAAGGCGCATTGAATGTTTCTAGGGAATAAAAATGATTTATTGTTACCTCCTCTAGCCCGCCACTCAGGGAAGACGGTGTGTTCCTTTTTGCGCAATAAAATGGGATTATCTGGAACAGCAAACACAACGACAACAGCATCCAAGCCCCCCTCTTAACTGGAGCGGCCGCTGGCTGGCAGTCACTTTTCATCTGAGCACGTTACTTCTTCTGGTTGCCAACGACTCGAAGTTGAATAAACTTGTTGATTATCACGTTTCCAATTTGAAGGAAACTGCCATGTATGTGCATGTTTAGCCATAATGGCTTGATGAACAACAGACACTGTGTCACCGGTTACGTGAAATAACCGATACTAGGAGGAGGGAATTCAACAGGAGCTTAGTTATGCACAAGGGCATATTAACAAGATTCAAGTACTTGCAAGTCGCTAAACGGTCTTTTATGGAGCCTTTTTCTCCTCAAAAGGCCATGTGGACGCTAAGTACGCGCTGCCACCCGAGAAATAATGTGCACGAATACATTAATAAACATCATAGACTATACCGTAATCGCCTTCCAACAAACGAGTATTCCAACAAAGTATTTACTGGGCTGATGTGGTTCAACTACGCGTGGACTATACATGAAAGACTATATCCGTTGAATTACGTTAAGGAAATGAATCTACATCATGCTTGTTTGTTTTTCTACTCAATTTGGACAATTCATAATCACTGACAAATACTGACAGTACAAAGAGCCCGTATTCCAAAACATGTATTAAATATATTTTTTGCTATAAATTTTCGAAAATGGAACCCATTACGATCAAATTACCCGTTAAGTGCGATATATTTCACGCTTACGATTGATTTTTTACACTCAATTCCATCGATAGCGTAAAACGGACCGTTCCACCGGCAGCGTCAGTCTCTTACATGTGTCCTCTGTTGAAGGTGGTTTTGGCCGCTTTTTGGACGCCGTAAAAGCGTCCGGAAAGATGAACGCAGGTGGTTGAGAGTAGATTTCGAGGTTCCATGCTCGCTATAGCTCCACGACCGTCGAAGATTTGACATCCCTTGAAGGGATGTGAAACTTGTATGGCATGCCACAATTAGCATGCAGCTGTCCCAAGAACCACGCGATTTACTGAAGCCTGCCACACACCTGGAGTTGCCTTCACGAACTCGGATTCACTTGCTTGATTAAGCAAACGCAAATACGAATACACAAAAACTCACGTAATTGTTTTGCCAGATTAGTTGCTACCGGACACACCAAACACGGTCGCTTATTGATTTCTCAGCGAATGATTATTTGCGTTCCCTTGCAAACGATATCCTTCGACGATTGCACCACAGAGATTCAATATCCATTATGCAACAGATGAACTCAATCACACGCTACTGTACTTCAAAGGCCATATGTCAGCTAATTTAGCCTAGTCAGGTTTAAGTTAACACAAAGTATACTTTCGTCTTGAGACCGAGTGCCACATTAACTGCAGCTTGTGGGCCCGTTCTTTAACTTTGTTTTTGCAAGATTTTGTTTTTCTTTTCTCTATATTGGCTAGTAAATGCGTCTAGCGACAATAACAAAGTTAAACAAGCACATCACATATATGCCACCATTGTGATGTTGCCAGTGGACACAATCGTTGCCGACCAAACAAGGCTTCACTTGCTAATGCACATCGGTGCATTACCAAACGCAGCGAGCCACGTACTCCTCGAACGTCAATGTATGCATAGATATGTCTGCGCATACGAATGAAAGTTCGGGGATTTAGCTCGTGAAGCGTCGATATCTGGTGCACTGATCTTATCCTATATAGCTGGTGCATATAATCATAAGAGTTGCAGAATGCGGTCGTACGCATTCGGCAGATGTAGCTTATAAAAGAAGCATCTGTAAGCTTAGGTTCTTCTTACTGCTTGGAAATAAAAGTAGTGCCGCATACAGGGATACAGATCGAATTGAGCATGGTATCAAGCATATAGGCGATATTAAAAACACCCGTAGCATGGCCGTGTGTCAAATTTCGTTTGTGAAACGGTGCTGGCGGAGCTCGCTACTGTCGACTGTAGGAATGACACTTGAGTTAATAGCGCTTTTCAAGATTTGGATAGTTTTTACTGGAACGTACTGAGCTACATGTCGAACACCAATGATCTGTTTACGTGTTGTGCGTAGATGTGCTGTTGATAGTTGGATCGCCCATTCGCCAGAGCCGATAAGCCCTAAATGATAACCATGCGACGCTGTATTAGACATGTGAGATAGAGGCATCCTCCAAATTCGTGTGCGTAGAGCAACGTGGAACAGCGTACAACCTATCATCTCGAAGTTAGGACTCAGTTTAAGTTAGTGTGCTCCAGAAGTCGTGTCCCGTTTTTAAACGGACAGAAAACTGCGGTTGAGATTCTCAATTACCCTTTTTTTGGTCAGAAATCTGACAATTGATGTTGAGTTTGATTATTTTCAATGTTTATATGTAAATAATTTTAAGCTAGTATAGAAATGATTTTATCTGAGATATTTCACTTGCGTTGGTTTTCAAATAACACTCGCAAAATGGATAACGTGTGTGGGTAACAAATTTAGCATAAACTATGCACTTCTTACTTTCTTCTGCAAAAAAACGCATTTCTTCAATGTGAATATTTCAGCGCTTGATTTCTTTGTTCTAAGGCGCACATTAGTTTCAATTGAGATCCGAGTGAAAAAGATGATTGTCACGCACCAAAATGAACACATGAGGACTTTTTTGCTCCAGTTGGGACTTCGTTGTTTAGTTCGGCTTCTATTGAGGACGAAAGTGGACCTCACAAAAAAATCAGTTTCAAACCAGTCGTTATTGACATCGACTCAATGAAAAATCTAATTTCTTGCCTTAAAGTGTGCTTTTATTGCATACTAAAACAAGTGCATGTTTCCCAATCAGATTTTCATTTGTATGTGTGCTAAATGAAAACAACTCCGGAAAAAATATTATATACATGTTTGTTTTTTGGGGGTATCTAAGTGGCGTTTGCAAAAAAAAAAAAATTTATATATATATGTATATGTATATATATATATATGTATATGTATATATATATATATATATATATATATATATATG
>MNPL01004370.1:0-12633 GCA_002081605.1 Tropilaelaps mercedesae
TGCTATATATATATATATATATATATATATATATATATATATATATAGCACTCCCAAAGAACCCCGGGCATAATCACTTGACGACGTCATGCCGTAACGGTACTCAATCATAGCATCACACCGGCCTACGCGAAGCAACCATCTCGAAGAAAATGTTCCTATTTCTTATTATTACAAATTGGGAGATATATGGCAGCCTTTCTTTCACGCGTCATTTTTGGCTCTGCAGCTATCTCTGCTACGAAACATCAACTACTCTGTATTTATTTATCTTCTGTTCTTGCTCGTTGTCCCAACATAAGTGTCCATACTATCGAATCGTCTACTTCTTCGTCTATTCGCGCGTTTGGTTTATATATGGTCTTCGTATAGCGCCGATGATTGTGCATTTTCGAAAGAAATATCACTCACATACACAGCACAGCGGGAGATAAACGTACTTGTTTCAACTGTCCAACTCGTCCCCTTAGACTCATTCGTTCAGTTTAATTCGCTTTCAAACGCTCACCTCGGTGCCGCCGTAACCGCAATGACTAGCTTCGGCCGGACATGGTCGACTTTTCTCTGGATTAAACGATGGTGTACTGGCCTTGCTCGGACTTCTCACAGACCCAAAGAGGCAGACACTGTTGTGCTGATATATAGACATAAATAAATGTACACACTTTGTAAACTACGAACCGTCCGAATTGGCCGGGGCTAAATCAACGAACGTGTGTGTACGGACGGGATAAAGCTAAAGACAATGATGCTTCGCCCGGTGAAACGGATAAAGCAGAAGAGAAATTTGGACCAGTACGAGCTTTTACTCTTATTTAGGTGTCGCATCTATCAGTCTCAAATATAGGCCAGTGCTGTATTTACATTTGTACATGTGTCGGTTGCACTCGTCCCTGAGCAAGTTTGTGATATATGCGGACCTAGGCCATTACCGAACATTTGTATACGAATCAACGATCATCATTGGAAATATTTGTCAGTCCGAAGTAGCAGTACTGTTGCAAGTATATCGCACTCCAGAATGTGTCGAGCTCGGTGGATTGATGCATTCATATACACCTCGTGACCGGAGGAGACACGGAGGTGCATGGGTTCAATCCCCGCCGGTGCACATTTACATTTATATGGGGTCCGTCTTGCGAAGTAATGCAAAAACTACTGCCGTGGACATTAAATATTGGCTAATGGTCAGCCCTAAAAAATATAGTTGAGAATGTAAGTCTGTTGGTTGACGCTTTACAGAACGTGATATTCGAGAAAGCTTAACATTGACGAACATATTGACGAATGTGGTATTTATTAGTTATTTGTGCCACAGACTTACTAATTTCTAGACCCGAACTTGGCTAAGCGTTCAATCTAATTAGTGATGAAAAACTGGGAATCTGTTTGAGGCCATAGATTTCTTCGTTTTTAACGTTAGGTAGACATTCTTCCCTCTCAGTTTCTCTGAAACTTGAATATGAACAATATTTGGCATATTCTATGGACAAACAAACAAAGACCACTAGAATACATCGATGTAACACCTGTTCAGTTCGCCTTGATGGCTTCTGAGCATTAATTTATAACTCGGTCCCTTCCTGACCTTTTCAACGACCCGCTTTTTGCGAACCTGTCACAGCTAATTGCCATATTTAATATTTAAAATACTAGACGACGCCATAATTTTCAAGTCTGCAAGCGGATATGGACATGCTTAACTGGACAGCTGTGACTTATCCTGTTTCACTGCCTGCATTTACCACAAATTATCGCCCGTTCTCTGCAGCCTCCACTCTCGGGCATGGAGGGTTGAGTAGAAGTGTGAACCGCTAACGCCATAACCACACAGAGAAGAGGCCGTACTCGGGATTCGCTAAGCTTAGGCGAACTCCGCAAAATGAAATGGCGGGCTCCACTGCTTGGTTAAACGTCGCCGATCCCCGCTGCTGGTTGCTCCGGTTTACGTGAAGGCTAGAGCCGCATGGTTTTAAAACACTGGAATTTCACCATCTGCAATCTCGGCGGCGTCCAAATAGAACCCAAATATAACCTATTAATAATTAAACGTATCCCTTCTACCGTCTTTTGAAATATCTCGCTCTTACTAGGGTTGTGTATGGTGAGGTGTTGGCGATAGCTCGACAGTGCGAAGTTTTCATGAAGTTAACCTGAAAGCATATCCCTGGTGAGACGTAGATACTCTATACTATCGCCATGAACACAACGGTGTACAATAACGATGGATGGAAACTACACTCTACGCTGTACTCCATCCCCTTTGCAAATGGGTGCAGTCTTGTGGTTTACTAAAGATGAAACGCCTGCCCGGGCCAGGTCAGCACTTTCGCGCTCTTATAGTGAAGAAGGGAGTTGGAAACTAGAATGAGAATAGTTTAACGTGCAAAAAGAGAGTAGCCAAGAGAGAATAGGAAAGCACGGACATAGCGAGAGGAAGCTACCGCTCTTCTAAAACGGGAAAGAAGTGACGTTTCATTAATTTATACTCGACACACTCACATTCGACTCAGGCGTAGACATACAGCAGACTATGCAGCTGCACATATATTTGTGCGACACAGACTAGTAGACAAAATGAACACCACCAGTTGGATCGTAGGTAGAGAAAATAAGTCGAGATGTTGGCGCACACACACGCATGCGACACCCTGATCAGGACTGTTTCAAAAAGCTCCGTTTCTTATCATTATACACGTTTCGGCGATTATAGTAGACGGACAGCTTCGGACATATATCTCCACCACACTCTAAAAAGTAGTTAACTGTCCAGAAAGGTACAAATTGTTGTACCCCGTACCGGGCATGAAGAAGGGAGGGCTGAAAAGAGAATAAAACGTTTTCTAATATAATTTTCTAGTATTGTTTGTGCGCGATGCCATCTACGGCTGTTTCCAAGTGCCCCAACAGTGCTTCCTCCACCGATGCGAACGAAATCGGGCACGACGTCTGGTGCTACCTGTAAAATTCTGAATGCGTAAGCCTGTTGATGATGAGGTATCACCAACTTCATCCGCTTCAGTGGAACCGGTGGCACAATAGCGTTACAGTTTTAGAAGGGATGAGGCGAAGCATAGCACCGAGAGTTTGTTTGTCGACGCGGCTGGAGTGTTACGGAGGCAACAGATGTGAACCAAGTTATCTCGTTTGGTTGAGTGAGGTGCTGAAAGTCTGAGAATCGTTCGAAGTGTGTACAACCGACGTCTCATTGATAACTTGGGCAAGCGGAGACTCGAAAAGGGCCAACGTGGTTGAAGCCCTGCGGGCCTTTCGTGTGTTTTGATACGGTTCTGCTGCGATTCTGCATCGTTCCCAATACATAAGGCTTTCAAAAGATGTCTTTCCGTGCGTAAGTTTTCCACCTTTGGCGTCGTTGCCGGAGCAGCAAAGAGTCTGATCAAAAAAAAAGTTGAAAAAGAAAATAAGGAAACTGTTTGATGAAACCCCCGGCCACAAGCTGCCCAGTACAAATACTACGGTTCCTTTGAGAGAATCAAAAGCCTATATTATATGTGTATGTACGCACAAATGTAATACACCGAAAGCGCTGAGTCAACTTCTACGCCGCTGAATAGAATAACGAAGAATACTTGTCCGCTATGAATGTGTATGGCGGCGACCTCGTCTTTTCGGTGAATCTCGTTCATTTTCGTTCTTATTTGCTTCCATTGGGGCCGGAAGTCCGTTTCATTTAGATGTACGTCGGAAGTTCACCTCCTCAGTCATTCAATAGAGACCTAATGATATTTTGTGTTGCCTCTTTTGCGGGTAGTTTTTTTGCTGTAATGATCTAAATTTAAATTTTTATTTCGTAACTGTACTGCTGCAATAAAAATACCCTGCTGATACGATGATTTGAGCGATATCAAATTAATATGCTTTAGCATGAAGTATAAGATTTTAGCGCAAAAAGACTTGTGTCCACGGCGCCCGAAAAACAGTACGCAGCGTATTTGAATGGTATTTTATCGAGCACCTCCGATTTTAGTAACTAGAATATTCTGCTTTATTTTAGATAACGCGGCAAACAGACGTATATAATCGCTGTCGTCTATGCTGAGCACTTTCACACCATTGACTTTTGAAATGCTGTTTAGATTAACTGAGAGGGACAGAGTCAGCAGTTTTTATGTTTAAAATGTTTGGTATGTAATTACAATATCTCATTTACTATATTTTCACTAGTAAGCATGAATTTCCTTGAATGATGAATTTGCCATTCCTGTTCACATAAGCAGAAAACCAGAACTTATTATTCCAGTATCTCTAAGCAATTCGTAACAGGATGGCGAATTTGACCAGAGGTCTTTATCATTCCTAATTTCGACGTTTCTTTGGGCTGCGTTTGTCTTCCCTTCTTCCTTTTCAAATTATGAATTCCAATGCCGACTCAGCGTCCGTTATCAGCCAGTGACCAGAGGCATGACCAAGTTCTTTTTTATCAACCGTATTAATTTTCATCGTAACATATTGTCACATTTGCCGTTGTGTCCGACAGACATCAAGGTTTCTAGTGGACGAATTTTTATTTTTATCCGAAAACAAAGTAGGAACGAACGCGGGCGTATGCGGTAAATTTCAGCGAATTCAGTAGCTTTCTATCTAAATTGAATTAGCACACACTAGATTGCTTTACTGGTAAACGGTTCCTCCAGTGTAATGTGCATCAGGCGGTGTGAGTTTTAGCCTGTATGTCGGTGGAAGTCTCACACTACCCGGCGTATACCCCGTTCCGAGGCTGCGTGCTCGTGAGAGTTTCTCCGTCGAAAAAAAGATTGTTTTACTGGTAGGGGAACGGATGTTAAACAAGCGAACCATCTCTCCTTGTCTCTTCTTTTAACGAAGTATTTTTTACACCGATTCTTAATAATAGAACTACGGGTGCTCTATAGTAATGAGTTGAACCGATGAATTTGTATATATTTATAATACAAATGACATCACCTGTACCACTACACCAATCGAAAACAGGCTGCTACAGGCATATTCGAGACAAACGCCTATCACCTGTGAACGCTCCCAAGTCAAGCAGTATCCGGCATATTGATGTATTCCTAAACAGGATTACACAGCGTTAACGATGGGTGTCATATGCGAAAACGACGTATGGTGGAGACAAATTGGGGAAAATTGCTCCAAAAGTTACATCCAGCACACCCCAAGTGACAAGAGTGATTCGAGTGGCTCGTCGAGTGGCTGCTTGTAATAGGTCTCTTGTACGCATGTCCTGTGCATGTTACGCTCTTATATAAACTCGCTGTACAGAGAGCATGTATGCGGAGTTCAGTAATTATCAACCGAAAACCACTTAGTTTGCTCGTGCAACTTTATTTTTGAGTAATTGCACTTCGTAATGCTTCCGGTATGTACAAATGGCAGCTCTTATATTGCAACAACTATTGGTCTCAAAGAAGCAGCACAAAATTGTTCAACGCGAGCTTATGGCCTCTTGATTCTCTGGCGGCCAATGTTAAGTAGGAAAAATGTTTCTAAGAGAAAAAATCGTAAAGCGTAATTGGGATGGTATGTGATATTGTTGAGTTCTCCATTCTGTGGATTAGGTTGTCAACTTACATAACCAAGTGTATAGCTACGTAAGTCGTGTATATTGTGTTGTTAATCCCTCTGTTTATCAAGTTTGCTGTTCAAGCTTTTAAGGTCATAGTTCTAGAAAAGAATGAACCATGTTTGAGTCGTCTGTGTATGTGATGTTCTGTGTAATATTAACCAACATGTGAAAAAATATGGCGTCGGGTTTTATCTAAATACATATTTCAGTATTGTAGAGAACAAGCACGTTGAATGGTGATACATGGTTGTTTACCTGCAGCGCAATAGATGTTATGTGTGCTTTGTTTTTACTTTGCGCGTGTGCTCAACTTCGACCAAGGTAGGCGGATCTTGCGCTTGGATTGCATCACACTTTATCAAGGGGGCCAGTGAAAACGTTCCCCATTTCACCAACTACGGCCATTCCATCTGGATAGCTAACTAGCATCGTATTGTGTAATGACGATATGAAATGAGGAGGCACGTTATAACTGCCCATGGCAAGCTCATAGAACAGGCTTTTGGGTGGTGAGTGGTCTGGCGTTCACCTCATAGAAGCGGCCTTTATCCAAACCAGACTCTCCGCCAAGTACGGAATGTTTTGGCGCGTAAATTAAATTACGCCAACAAACTCAATCTCTTCATCCTTGAGTTAGGCAGTCGTACGCTTACTGCGAGATCGGTCACGATGAACAACTAGGGAGAAAGGAATAGCGCCATACGGATCATCATTTCAGATGAGGTAGATCGCTCTGTAATGTGGGAGGCGAGAGTTTCGGGAACGGAATGTGTGTCTGCGTGTCTGAGCGCAAAGAGTGTGGCTTCAGGAGTTGCCTATAGGAAACCATGTCTACCTTCTCAGCGGCGATTGTAGAAGTAGCTTGTGGATGGCAGAGCTGTCAGAGCGCAGGTGATATTGGCCTGGTACCGAAAACTGCTGGGTCTTCCTACCATGTCTAAGAGCCAGGAGGCAGTTGGAGAAGCTATCCGCCAATAAAGGTTCTCCACCGTCTGTGTCCGACTGCGCTAGCTACCGTTGTATAACAATTATACACGAATTATTATTATTGGTTGGCTGTACGCTTACCGCAGAACTATAGTGGGAGTGTCGCTCAATGTATTCGAGGGAATTGGAGATCGATTATTGGAATATCTCAAAAGTTCGACAGAATCTCAACCAGTGCCTATATGATCAACGCCATAAGCGCTATTGAAGTTCGAGGCAGAAAGCTTTGATCGAACTATTAGAAGCTGTTAGCTAATCAAAAAGCAAAACAAATCTTCCCTATAGAGCGGGCTAAAGTAAATTCTGTATGGATACTATAGGATGCAAAAAGGCTCGCACAAATATCTGTATAAGTTTGCTTCAAGCTGACCTTCAGCTACCTCAGCTGCTGGGGCGACCTGCAATTCTACTTCATACGGCGTGCTGTAATGGTAACTATTATTATCAGCACCCTCACAGTGTTTGTTCCAAAAACTATTCGACCTCCCCTCCCACTATCCTCTTTGCCGCTTTAGAGTAGCAGAAGATTTCTCTGTGTTTCGCTGTGTGCAGGTAATACAATGCCAACGTAAGCGAGCAAAATTCAATTTCGGAACTTGCCAAAAATTGGAAAGAGGGTCCCTGCCAAAGAGCCACAGCTTCTTTGTGTATATATGTGTGCGCGTTTTATAGCTCGTTTTGCGTATACCAGATCCACACCTCGTCTACTTGAAGATTCGGTCGGTGGCTATTTGGTTTAAATTCGATTTTCGCATTCGTGCTCCTAAGGATTTCCCTGAACCGTCAGTTTTCTCCACCAATATTCATAATCACGTTAAATTGGACCAAGGTTCTGGTGCGTATGTTATGGTAGTTCTCATCCCTCATTGGCCGTATCGCGTACTTGCTCAATGGCGATGTGAAAACCAGTGGTATTGCGCACTCATCCGTGCAGAACCTTTGCAAAGATATTCTGTAAGCGAATCACATTATGTGCCCATGACTGTGGCCTCTGTGGCCTCGTTGCTCATTGTAACGCGGCGCAAATGCACCCTGGACGAGACTTACGTACGCTTAAAGCCAAATCAATCAGCAATACCCTGTCTAAAATAATTCTCCCTTGATTCAATGAGTGCAGGGATTTTTCGCGTTCCACTCATTTGTATGGATGCGTGTGTGCGCATATATACAGTCTGATGGATATCCGTTCAAACTGACGACATTGGTCTATTCCCCTTTGCTTTCACTTACTACACGAAGGACTACAACAGTTAATTTAATTATTCTAATTGTTGGACAATTGAAGCTCGAGTAAACAGTCCAATTTTAATATAGTTTACTCGTGGCCAAAGCGGGCTGGCTGATGTTGAATTTAATCAATAGGAAGCGAAACCGTAATGTTCACTTGTAGTATTCTATGCCGTGTGAAAAGAGCTCAGCTGTAAGGCTTACCGTACTACATCGGTGGTGCATGTGTGTGCTGGCTGTTATTACTTCTTCTGATAAGGTGTTATTCGCAGGCGCCTTTCTGCATTCACCTGTTCATCTGTTAAATTGGGTCCGTTATTTTCTCAACTTGTTCGGAGCGGCGCCGCGCCGCGACCGGCTTGCCATCGAAGGGTTTCTGAGCCAAACTTCACTCAGAGCCGTTGGCCAGCACTCGCAATTTATCCCTGCTATAGCAACTACTTCTGGGACTATTACTCCTGCTACTACTACTGCTTACATACTTCCCTTCCCTGCCTGTGCGCGTAGCGCGCGCACATAATGCGCTCTCCGCAGCCGCCCCCTAGGATGGGGCACTGATCCCGTTCCCACGACCCGCGTCGGGCATCGTTTCTTTCGGCACTAACCGACAATAACTAAGCAAAGAGGAGATGCCACTTTGCACAGCGTGTGTACAGGCTATTCGTGCAGCTTCGTGCTGTTGCTACTGCTGTCGCGCGACTACCTGCCATCGGCTTCTAGGTGTGATGTTGCCGGCTTAGGTGTATGTGTCATTTCCCCTTAGCCTATTTTCCAAACGAGTGCTCCTGCAAAGTAGCGAAAGACGAAACCATCACGAAACGGGCGTGACAAGCGATGGCAGACAAGAAGCTTGGCACCTGTCCTCCGTCGCAGATGGGTGACATTATGAAAACCAGATGGGTAGACTACGAATTAGAGTAACTGCGAAATGAGGAGCCAGGCAGATGATGTTACTATGTAACCTGCAACCTGTCCCTATGTTGTCCCTATGGAGCAATTAGTGCAGTGCAGCAAATGCAGTAGGATTTGTCTCCCATAGCAAAGCCTCAAATATGATGTCCATTATAGGAAAGCCAGATCGCCCGAAACACGGATGAAAAAGCTAAAGAAACCCGCTAAGGAACCTACGAAGAATACTACTTGAATATATGGAGCGTAGTGTTGAGCGAAAATCACACAAACATTTACGCGTACTTATCTGTAGATCAGACGTTGTTCTGCCTAATGGTTTGGACGAATGTAGTACGCAACGATCGCAATATACAATATATTGGCGGCTTTACTCCGCCTGGATCGTCCCACCGACTTTCACTTATTTTAATAGGAAAAACTTTGGAACAAATATTGCTATGTGTTACGCAGTTTACTCATTATTTCCCTCTGTCAATTTATTTCATCCTCTTCATTGTAATTTAGCGCCCCCGTATATTTCAAGTACCTTAAGTAAGTAGTCGCGTGGCAATGAAGAGCAGAAGGAGGTAAGTCGTCAGGCAATTACAGATGTTAGTAGCTGGAAGGCGACAAAATAGCACGAAAATGACGAGCGAGAACCAGAAATTCATTTGTAGGCCTCAAAGGTAAAGATGGTCTGAGAGATCCTACACTTAAAGAGGCCGACCCAGAGGGGCATGCGATATTGGGGTTGAGGAGTACTATACCTTTTAAGGAGGGCTGCTTTAGTGCGGCTCTTCACCGTGCAAGCATATGGAATTATCACATGGAGACGCGACGGAGGTCGGGCTGGGAGTAGCCGTTATCCGGTCGTCAATTGGCCCTTTAGCTTCATTTTACGTTGCGAGTATCCCAATCGTACTAAGACTAAGAGAGCAGAATGGGCTTTGTTGTTGATCGTTTAAGAGTCTAAAGACCTCCGGTTGGTAATCATACACGAGGTAGAGAAGGTCCCTCCCTCCGTTACCCAATCCTCTCTCTCCTGCCTGTTTTGAATAAGCACAGCGGTGTGCCTCGGTGTGCACACAGGGCCACCGTCCTGCAGTTATGCCCCGGGCGGTCCTAATTAACAGCGGAATTAGCAGGAAGTCCCGCCAGCAGCGCTAGGTCCGGCTGCATGCAGATGCCAGTTCGCTGACATCCCTCTAAGCGGGCAAATTCAGGCGCGGGGTGGGGAGGGAGGTGAGGAACAGAGATCTCTGTCGACTGTTTGGGGGTCTCTTCAGCGGGATATAGTGGACCCTGACCCCAAAGACTGCGTGATTGGAAGACGTGGCAGTACCGTGGATTCTTTGGGGAAACAGCTGAGGGCCGGAACGAGACGCCGAGATCGGATGAAAGTAGGATGGCAGTCGTTCGTTTGATGATGTCAAACAGACAACCCAGCTGAGCCTCCAGCCTGCTTTTCTGACATTCAGTGTGACCCGTGCACCCCCATCAAGCCTACCCGCCTTTGCCATTCCCCACTTTCCTAGGTCACCGTCTCTGGTTTTCACGCTTGGCATTCGGCTTTCGGCTCCCTTTCTGTCTGTTTGTCTCATAGGGGGAAAAATAAAATGGACGTGCATTGCGTCTGCTGGAATTGGGGCGCCTGAAAGACGAATGAAAACTGACGGAGGCTTCCTCAAAGCACGAGCGTCGACACTAGTCGACGAACTTCGTTCGCTATGCCGGCAAATACACACAGGGGCTTGTGGGAAACGGACGGAGCGTCAGTCTGACCCCATGAGCTTCCGGCGGTTCCCGTCGACTGCGAAGTTCCAGCTGGGCCGCCTTCTTGCGGAGTCTCTCAAGTGGCATACCAACTCCGTATCGGATAAATGCATGACCTTAAACTGAGAAACCAAGCTTTGAAGCTTTTGTAAGAGACTTCCACTTTTTTCTTTGACAACATCATCCTTGGTCCTTAAAGTAAAATTCGTAACTGCCAACTCGTCGGTGCTTAAATTAAAGGCTCTTCAGATTTGTTTTTTAATTAAAATAAAAAACTTAGTACTGTGTAATGTCTGCTTAGAGATATCGTAAAGTTGCGCGAGGTAAAGCATAACGGCCATAAACTCTCTTCGACCTTTATTATGAGAAATAGGCAATTTGTTGCTGTTCAGAGCAAAATCTTAATTGAAGTCCTATTTTAACTCTCGGTTTATGAACATATTGTGTCCATCACGCATACGCATATCAAAACTAACGTTAAGTGGATTTTTTGCGAGTCATGATCCTACGCACTGCATAGGTTCACTTATGCGATTTCAACTTCACGGGAACCATTCTGAGAGAAGTTTCTGCATTTCAAGCACTTGTTACTATTCACTAGGCTGCGCATATATGCTGCGCGTGTATGCTTGAATTCTGTCTAGCTCAAATCGTGTTCCCAACAAGACGTGCTTCCCTCTCTGGGCGGCGTTGTTCTCTAACGGTAGGCGCTACTAGGCCGCATCGTCTGCCCAACAAACGTTCAGGCAGACAAATCTTCTTACAAGCCACCCCACCTGAGTCGGCGATCGTGATTCGCTCTTTCAACGAATTTGCCATACGTTCGGCTCAGCGCTATCGACGATTGTACTTGTCCTGTTTGTTCGTTCAGTGTTGTACGAGAAGAATATGAGAACCTAGACAGGGCAAAAGGAAGGTACGACAAAGCTGGAGGAGGGGCTTGCGAGTGAACCGTGTCGCTAGTTGTTTGCCTTGCTTTCGTTTGCTCACCTTTTCCGCGGCGACATTTCAGCTGGATTTTACGTTATCGCTTACCTGCACAACTGAATTTACAGCTCCTCCACCTCCGGTTTGGGCCAGCTGACAGAGCAACCAGCCTAAAGACCTGTTCTTTTATACGTTGTCCTACTCATTATGACCCGGGCATTTTATAACGCTCGAGCATTACATCTATTTGCCTACGGTGATATTCGTCTTTGCAAATTCGATTTTCGCATGGCATCTAGCAACTACGGATAATGCACAAGTTTGCGGTCAAAAGTTTTTACGCGGATGCATATCCTTCCTTCGTTTCCCTTTTTTGCTAACACCAACCCCGTCATTGTTAACATGTGGCTGTTGTTTGGCGTATTCCTGGCGTGTTCCGTGTACTCCTTGGGTGCTCTCAAACGCACCCTTGTAAACCTCACAAGACCCTCCCCTCAAGCCCTTCATATTATCGCGTTATGTGCGTACTGCCGTGTGTTGCATGCGGCACCGTCTCATGCAATGTGTACCGTGGATTCAGCCATCTCGCTAAGCATACGCCGAACATGGAGATAGAGAGTGAGTGGTAATCTGTGTGCCTGAGCCGGGGGTGAGGGTTGTACGTGTTTTACGCTCGGCGTCGCTTGTGTGCGTTCGTGTACTAGCTCAGTATTCTTTGGCATGAGCTTCTGGGGCGTGACCCGCGCTCCCGGTTGTTCACCAGTGTTTGGAGCCGCTGTAAGCGAGCAGCGATATGACAGAAAATGGATAAGCCACTTCTGCTCTTCGCGTTCTCCCTCCGGCGTGATAAGGAAGAGTCATAACTCTACATGATGGTAATGGGGATTGGAGTTTCGCCCAGAGCGTGAGTCTAATAGAAACATGGAACGAATAGAAGGGTGCAGGTTTGAAACTGTACGTAGAAGTTGCCGCGTGTATTTTGCCGCCGGCCGCTAGGGCAGGCAAGTACAAGCCAGTGGACGAGCAGACGGTTTCGGACCCTTCCCTTGAACTCGAAGCACACTTGGGAAAGGATTTGACCTAAGTCAGCTGGTCTGACTAGGCCTCGCGTGGTCTGCCCTGGGACTCAAATGGCTTTGCATGAGGGAGACGAACGAAGGCAGAGGGGTCTCGTATCCTATATCGTTGGTATGCCATTGCACTCGACGGGCCCAAGCAGGACCCACACCAAGAGATTCTTGAATTGCCATTGGCGGGGT